>JAKCPI010018414.1:0-22669 GCA_023213315.1 Euborellia annulipes
TTTTGATGAATGCTGATGAGTACAGAAGAGATGTCTTTGTTGAAGAGCATTCTTAGAAAAAGAATTTTTTTTTTTTTGTTTTGTTTTCAAGTATGTACATATTTCAAATATCAATTGAAAATGAAATGTAAACAAATTATCGGAAAAATAAAAATCTATATCTACGTGTCTATATTGGGTATAAAAGAAATTATTTGTTTTTACAATCTGGATTCCGTGGTGGAGATTTCCGTGTCTTAGGTCACGGATTCGCTTTCCGTCTCAAGCGAGAAAAATTTATTTCAACAGGAACAGGTAGATGTAGGTAGCCAGAAAAAAACTTTATTGAGTTGTGGGGATATTCAAGGCAAGCTTTATTTCATAACTACATGCATCAATGACTAAACAACATTAACAATTTATCGCCCTGAAGATGGGAGCGATGCGCTCTCAAAACGTCGTCGATATTTAAATAAAGTGTTTATTCTTTGCTTGCTGCCTAGATCTACCTGTTCCTCTTAATTATCAGCCAGCCATTAATTTTGTTCTTTTCAAAAATTGAATTGATGGGGTTCTTAGGTATTTTTATAAATAATGCAATCAACATACAAATTGTTAATAATTTCTATTAATATGTACATATTAAAAAGATTTATTAACAAGCTTCATTGCAATATTTATAAAAATACCTAAGATTATGTTATATTTAACAATATTTGTCCTGATGAAGGTAGGGACTAGCCACCGAAAAGCCGACAAATAAATAATTAAATGAAAATGCAATGTCCCTCGAATTGTGATTAAAAATAAATTTTAATATCCCCAATTGGTGATTTATTATCTAAAATCCCCATCTGGGGATTTATTTAGTTTTTCTCTTTTAACACAAATCTAAGCTTATATTATATAATAACAATTGTTTTTATTTGAATGCAATCCCCATTTGGGTATTTTAATTATTTATCCCAAAAAAGCGATTATTTTTTTATTATCGCCATTTGGGGATTTTCTATCCAAGCCGAAATCTGACAAATCCTTAGTCTTTTTTTTTATGATTTCTTTTATTATTATTAAACCAAGCATGAAATACTCTTGTTATGTGCATTGTACATACTTGAATTACAATTTAAGAGCCGGTTCGGTGAGAAACAAAAAGAAAGTTGATATGGGCACGTTAGCCCTTAAATGCATTCGCTCTTAAGTGACATCTGTCAGTGTGTGAGTGTCAATGGGCCTCGATATCTGACTAGAAATTAACAGATGAGTGGATTTTATTAAAGCTTAAATTTTTATTAGCTTTTAAACACATTTGGTACTCTTAAAACACACAAACACAAATTGAAATTAATTTACACCCCAAATGATTTTGAAAACTTTAAAAAAAAAAATCCCATAAAAATACGTCAAGTAGTTTCTGAGTAGCTAAATAAAGAATTAAAACTCATAATTAATTTATATAAGATTTTAATTTTGTCTGTGTAAAAAAAAAAAAAAAAATATTAAATTATTTAATTTATGTCTCACTAATAGTAGAAAGGCAAATTTATTATTTAAATATTTGTAGAAAATAAATATTTTTAAAAACAAAAATTAATTTTATCTCTAAGTATATATGTAACTTTATTAAAGAATAAATGAAATTTATATAAAAATAAATAAATAATTCAAATTTTTTAGGGATTTTCTTTTATTAGTTGGAAATAGTTGGTAGTAAATATAAATGTTTTATAATTAAAAAAGTAAAAAATAATTAAATAATATTTGACAAAATATTAATAATAAAAAAAAAATAAAATTATAATAATTAATTTAATTAAACAATATTTATACATTGTTACCAACAATTTCTAAATTAAAACACTAATTAATTTTTCTAATAAGAATGTTTATTTATATAAAAGAGGTAATCTCAGAAAGTAGTGAACCGATTTTAAAAATTCTTTCGCTGACGGATAGCTGAGATCTCAACGAGTAACATCGACTCGGTATTAATGCAAGTAAAAAAAGATGATATTAGAGAAAAGTCGAGGGGAGTGGGGGGGGGGAGATTAACATATGAACAAGGAGAGACAGAGAGACGGAATATCCATGTTGACAAAGTCTTTACATAAGTGCTGAATTGCCGAGTCAGATCTAAAGTGGAATTTGACTCAATGTTAGGGGGGGGGGGGGGGGTGGAGAGAGGAGATTAATTATGAATCCCTTTTAGCCAGCAATTCCTAGTGAGATGAAAGGATCTCTCTGGCGTTTACATATGCCTTAGTAGGCTGTATAAATTGTTATCAACAGCCACCTCCTTCTCGGCTTCTAAATTCTAATATCTCCATGTTTATTATTTAAAATCAACAATTTATGAATAAAGAAAATGAGATGAACTGAGTTCAAATAGAGTGAATAGAACACTTAATGCATATACTAGCTACAAAGTCCGCTAATCGTGTCCTTTCCTTTCAAAGGCCACATTGAAACTTTGGACCGCAAATACTCAGCCATTTTAAAATATTTTTTTATGAAGTTTTGTTTAAAATGAGTTAAATTCGTGGGCATTTTACTTAATAGAAAGTTTGTTTTTTTTAATTACGATTAATTAAAAAATACATAATGAAATTTTTTTTTTTATTTATAGAAAATGTAAAAAAAAATTCTATTGTGATAATCGTAATGTTTTTTTTATACCTAAAAAAGTAAAATTAGCAAAGTAAAAAATAAATTTTAGTATTTTACTCTATTAAATAGTTGAGCACTCTTGCAAAAGATGGCAGGCTAGTCTAAAAGCAGCCATTATCAGATCACCTTATAAGCTTATTATTTTTATGCTGTTATAAAAGAAATCTGGTGTGACTGGTCACATAGCCCGTAACTTTCTTTTACCTTCGGTATTCGAAAGTTGTGTTCTGTGCTTGTCACACCAGATTTTTGTGTCTACACATATTCAGGTCTCATCTCTAAAAACAGACGTTAAAATTTAAAATAAACAAATGGGTGTTAAAAAGTAATGTAAAAACAACCAGCGTTAAAAAAAAGCTATTCAAAATCACTTCCTTGCCTCCAAAAAGCTATTCTGTAAACAAAAACTTTAAAGCCAAAGCGTTAACATTTAGAGAATAGTGTTAAAAATTAATGCCATGTCTAGGGGGTGCCTTTAATATTTTAACTTCGTGTTTAAAATAAAAATGATGTCTTTAACATAAAAATTAAGATTACGATTTTGAGAGTTTTGAAATAAAAGCAACATGTTAACGCCGCTGTTAAAACTTTGTTTAGAGAATAGAATTTTTTAACGCTAATTGTTTTTATATTACTTTTTAACACCCATTTGTTTATTTTAAATTTTAACGTCTGTTTTTAGAGAATAGACCTGTAAATGAGTTTATCCAAAAATATTAAAGCGCCCTCTAGTTATATAAAAAAATTCGTCAAGTAGTTTCCAAAGTCCATATGTTTAATGGAAAAAAAATAAAATTAAATCTCACAATTATTATTCTTTAATTAATCATATTTATTAAATTTTCATTTTTGTTTAAAAAAAGAATGTTTTTCTTTCTATAATAATTAATATGATAATAAATAAATAAATAAAATCCAAATCGATGATGCATTTAGAATAAATAATTAGGCAGGCAGTTTTGAAATTCAGGTTTTTAATTAAATACGTAAATATTATAAGTTAGAGTTATAAAATGAAGTAGAAGAGAGAATATAAATAACCTAATTTTATTTCTATTTTAAATGCTAGTGTACAATAAATTCAAAAAAAAAAATAAAAAGCTGAGTGGAAATATAATCTTATGAGATGGGAATTTATTTACAAGGCAGTCACAAAACGTCCTCCTCTATAAGAGTGCAAAATGACTAGAAATTGATCAAATAGACCGTGACAGACATACAAATGGATGATAAAATATATAAAAAAAAATCTGGTGTGACTGGTCGCACAACTTTCTCTTACCTTCGGTAATGGAAAGTGCTTGTCAACACCAGATTTTTTGTGACGACATATATTTAGTTTCGGCCGATACATTAGAATTCAAGATGTAAAATTTATAAGTGTGGGAAAATATTTATATTTTGTTACCATGGCAACCATTTCTCCTATGAAATACAAGAGTAAAGTGGTCTTCAGAAGATTTCAATGGCAAAATGAGAATATACATTTTAAAGAGCATCTAAAAAATACTTGATTTATGAATTTTAAACAAAATCGTTGGAGCGAATTTTGAGAAAATCGAAAAAAACTGAAAAAGTACATCAGTAAAGTACTAGTATTCTTTGGCCGATTTTGATTAAAAGCTTATTTTCACGCTCTTGGGGAATGTCTAACTTAAATATAAAATTTCAGCCTCGTAGCTTATTTCGTTCTTGAGATAATTTGAACTCAAGGTCCTTCAAAACGTGTATATCCATCAAATTGAATTTTTGACATGAATCCAATCTCTCTATATATATTATTAACATATATAGAGGTAAGAGAAAGTAAAAAAGTTGCAAAACTTTCCCGTTCTTCTTAACCGGAGGTAATTATATACCAAACCAAATAAGTGTCGATTGCTTCACTTATAATTAACCAGCTATCCCACGGATATGCTGACATTTGAGTTTTTTTTAAACTATTTAACTGATCTTATATCTTAAATAACAGCCCAGATCGTAGTTAACTAGCTAAGACCTAAAGTAGGGTATAAGGGGTGAAATTAGAAACACATTATTTATTTTTTTGGAAATTTTTTTAAATAATAATTTTAATATCTTCACAAAACATTCATTATACATGAGATAGCTAATTATATGTAAAAAGCTCATTTTTTTACTTTCTCTTACCTATGTATATATGATATATATATATAGAGAGAAAGTATTGGATTCATGTCAAAAATTCGATGTCGAGATTTTGATGGATCTTCACGTTTTGAGGTCCCCTGAATCCAAAAAAGTGGTTTTCGCGACATGGTCTGTCTGTGGGTGGGTGGGTGGGTGTGTGGGTGTGTGGGTGTGTGGGTGTGTGGGTGTGTGGGTGTGTGTTCAATTTTAAGCATGAAGGAATTGAGCTATGAGGCTGAAATTTTATATTTAAGTTAAACACCCCCGGGACCGGAAAAATAAGCTTTTAATCAAAATCAGCCAAAGAGTACTAGTACTTTACTGATGTACTTTTTCAGTTTTTTTCGATTTTCTCAAAATTCGCTCTAACGATTTTGATTAAAATTCAAAAATCAATTATTTTTTAGATGCTCTTTCAAATGTATATTCTCGTTTTGCCCTCAAAATTGTTTGAAGCACACTTTACTCTTGTGCTTCATAGGAAAGATAGGAGAAATGGTTGCCATGGTAACAAAATATAAATATTTTCCCATACTTATAAATTTTACATCCGAATTCAAATATTCCCTACTGCCGGGAACTAAATACATGTCGACACAAAAAATCTGGTGTGACAAGCACAGTACACAACTTTCGATTACCGAAGGTAAGAGAAAGTTGTGTGCTGTGCGCCAGTCACACCAGATTTTTTAAACTCGTGTAGGCCTACTTGTTTACTCTATCAATGATTTGCTATCTGATGGATAAATTTGCTAGATGACTAGATGTGAAGCAGACTAATGTGATCAAGAGTGGGAAAAGTTTCTCAACTTACAGTTAGTTGCTTTTAAACTTCCCATTTGAAAAGAGTTGTCAATTAAAGGAATCAATAAGAGCGAAAGAAGACAAACCAAACGTTTCTATGGTTTCATATTTAATTAAATCACTAGAAATTGTGATAAAACAAGGCCATGGGGGAATTCTGGTAAATCTTGAATCAAAAAGTCCTGATGGCTACACCCATGTACTCGTTAAGGGGCTTCAGAAATCTTTGAGCCATTTTCTAGTATTTATTTATGCAGTTTTTTTTTTTAATGAATTAAACTCGTGAGCATTTTACCTAATGCGGAATAGGAGCGAAGTGTTTACGCATGTTTTTCCCGATAAGATGGCGTTGTGTCATAAAAAGAATACCCAAAAAATCAAGTAATTCAAAAATTTGCCAAGAGATGTCAGAATGGTATCTAATAATATTTAATGCATTTGGTTGTCAAATTGTATGTAGGGGCGCTGCGATCGCTCATGTGTAAATGGTGGGCATGTCGAGAAGCGGCAGCCATCTTGTTTTCTCAACCAGTTCAATTGAGATTGTCACAGATGTAACAACCTTTGTAGTCTTAGCTGAATTGTACCTGAAGAAGGCCACAGAATGAGTGGCCGAAACGTTGTAATTTTTACAAATAAACCACAGTTAAACCGAAAACCTAATTCTTTTACTACAGAATGCACCTTTAAATTACCGATAATAAGAAAAAATTGTGTGCTGTGCGACCAGTCACATCAGATTACCCCCCCTGAGAAACTCCTTTGGATCCGCCACTGCTTCAGTGTGATTTAAATAATTTCAAGGGCTAAATGAGAATATACATTTTAAACAGCATCTAAAAAATAATTGATTTTTGAATTTTAATCAAAAACTTTGAAGCGAAAAAAAAAAAAAAAAAAAAAAAAAAATTAAAAAAGTGCATTATTAAAGTACTAGTACTCTTTGGCCGATTTTGTTCAAAAGCACGTCCCTGGGGGTGGTACTTAACTTAAATATAAAACATTTTACTTTTACTCACAGCCCATAAGCTCTGAAGATGGCTTTGATCAAGACCGAAACGTCAGCTTAATGGGCCTTAATAAATGAAAATAATACTAGCTACTTTTCTACTCACCGATATATATATATGTATTATAAATAACGTGGCTACCGAGGAACGTTCCACACACTGATTCCTCAAGATCCGAGATTTCCCCGCGCTTGACTTGGACTAATCCAGTAATTTTGTAAAATAAAAAAATTAACCTTTTATTAACTTAAAATAAATAATAATAAATACTTTATAAATGTTATTATATGTATATATGTATATATGTCCAGAAATAGGCTAATAGTATACCGGCTGTTAGACTAGCCTGCTATCTATTGCAAGAATGCTGAACTAATTTGACAGTTGATTTTTAAATAAATCATCTAAGCTTATTTTAAAAATTTCTTAATTAATATGTGATTAATAATAATAATAAATTCATTTTTAAATTTAAAAAAAAAATTAAAGATTATTGGGACAGATTGTTTTTTTGTATTTGCTTGATAACAAAAAAATTAATTACGATAATTTTTTAATAAGTCATTTTAGAAATTATAACTCGATGTCCCAATAATCTCTTATGAATTTAATTCATTAAAAAAAAAAAACAGCATTGAAAAATTCCTTATAATTGTCTAGTTTTTTTTTTTTTTAAGTACGTTTAGACGTGCTCCTGAACCCCCTTAAATATAGCGTCCTGCCATCTGTTGGCGAATTTTCGTGTTTTTAGCTCCATCCTTAACGCCACCTCTGCAAACAGCTTTAGCCCTTGAAGTCCCGATGAATAACCAAGTTAAAATAAAAGCATTTTAAATAAAATCAAATAAAACAAAACAAATACATATTAGTAGACATATATTTATTTGTTCTTACTCACTCAGCAGGACTTCCTTTTTGAGATAAGCAATCAAATCCGCTCTTTTTTGATCATTTTTAACACTAGCCAAAAATCCTTTTCTTGTACCTTTAATTAATTTCTGTGGCTTTTTCAGATATTTATCTAAATTCTCTTCTGTCCATCTAATCCCGCTTGTTTCTAACGCCCTAGTGTAGAGATGATAGCCCTCCGCCTGGCCTGCTTGTCGTCCGTAACAACCGTAAAGATTCGGCCCGCTCTTGTGCCCGGCGCCCTTTCCGTTGGTGTGGCAGTGCGCGCAGAGCTTTTTGAATAGTTTCTTCCCTCGATCGGCATTGCCTACAGGGGCCATTTTTTGAAAAAAAAAAATAAAATAATCCTCGCAAAAATAAATAAACAAAGAATTGCGTTGTCAAGTTAAGGTTAGGGCGCACACGTTTAGTCCAGTGATTCCCAACCTGGGGGCGATTTGGGTTTTCAGGGGGGCAATAAATAAGTAGGGGGCGATGAATATTCAAAGGGGGAAAATTATTAGAGTTTACTAAAATTTAAAAAAAATAAAAATCTCAGGAGGCCAGAATAAAAAAGGACAAAATATTATCATAAAACATAATTTCAATCTAGAATCGAAACGTCACTTTTGTTTTTTTTTTTTTTTAAGTGAAACTTTTATTTGATCCTCTCAAATTTTTTCGTTCTTCTATCAGCATGTCGCGTTACAAGCCGTGTGACGTCAAAGGCCGTGACGCTACAAGCCATGACGTCACAAGCCGTGACGACAAAAATATGAAAGTTGAAATTTAATATATATGACGAATTATAAAAAAGTAAAAATTATTTAGAATATGTGAGGTTTCACTAACAATATGTTGTAAATGAAAGAAATATTGAATTTCTAACTCGATATATTTCGGGCTATTAACCCATCTACAGGAGTGCATACATGTGACTGAGTGAATAAAAGAGAGTAGATGCTGCCAGGATTAGGTAGGAGGGGGGAGGAGTTGGGGACATTTGTGAGTGTTTGCTTGGGACTAGGGCTGCCTCTGGAGGGGGCTGCCTATTCTAGGAAGGACTTAATTTGCTAGTTCAACTACCTTGACATTAATGTCATGAGTAGAGACCGGATTTTAAGCAAAATGCTTATTGCTGAATTTTATAAGCAACCATTAGATATTTTTTTTTTTTTTTTTTTTTTTTTTTAAAAAACATTCACACTTTTTTCTCATTCACACACACTCACACACACATTCACACTGTCTTTTCGGCAACTCAGACCATATAAGACATTTACGATAACCGTTATTGATTTAATATACATATATGGGGTCCAGGCATTCTTATTTAAGCCACTTGGTATCCAAATGGCTTAAATAAAATCATCGGACTGCCCGGGGTCCGAACCCGCGACGTTTGGTATACAAGGTTACCACGCTAACCTCTACACCAAACCCCGAGGGCCATTAGATATTTAATTTCTATACGAATTAGGAAAAACTAAGTGCATTGAGATTGCATTTTTTATGCTTTTTTTTGCTTTTTTTGAGTTTTCATGCTTTTTTTCCCTTTCGTGCTTATTTTAACTTATTTTACGAATATTTATAATTTTTTTTTTTTTTATTAAAAAACTTCTCATTCACACACGCATACACCAGGGCCGTATATAAGGGGGGGCGCCCCCCAAAAAAAAAATTTTCCAAAAACCCCGCAGTGTGAAAAAATATAGCCCTGTAAAAAAAATTTTTCCGCAGTGTGAAAAATTTGGTTCCGCAAAAAAAAATTTTTCGCAGGGTGGGGCGGAATAAATTTAGTTTCTTTAAAAAAAAATTTGTATACGCCATTGGTATGAGTAAAAATTGCTTATTAGATGCTTTTTTTTCAACTTATATGCTTATTTAACAACTTTTTATTCAAGTTTTTTATGCTTTTTTAAGCACTTTTTTTCCATTTTTTTATGCTTTTTTGTCCGGTCTCTAGTCATGAGTAAAGTTAATACCATTGTGTAAGCCAGCCAAAGGTAGTTGAACTAGCAAATTAAAGTCCTTCCTAGAATAGGCAGCCCCCTCCAGAGGCAACCCTAGTCCCAAGCAAACACTCACAAATGTCCCCAACTTCTCCCCCCCTCCCTCCTATCTAAGCCCCTCCTACCTAAGCCTGGCAGCATCTACTCTCTTTTATTCACTCAGTCACATGTATGCACTCCTGAAGATGGGTTAATAGCCCGAAATATATCGAGTTAGAAATTCAATATTTCTTTCATTTACAACATATTCTAAATAATTTTTACTTATAAATATGTTTCACGAAAAACATACACCACTTTCCCTCCAAACTAATAATAATTTCGGCTTCAGAGGCCATTAGGGTTTTACATATACATATTATTATAAATTTATAATACCGATGGCTACCGGGGGACGTTCTACACGCTGATTTCTGGGGGTCACCAATCCCAGATTTCGCCGAGCATTGCTTAACAGCAACGATTGCGGTGATTGTTGCTCTACTCCGTTGCCAGGCTCGCCGATTTATTAGAATTCAAGATGCAAAATTAATAAACTTAGGAAATTATTTATATTCTGTTACCAAAGCAACCATTTCTCCAATCTTCCCTATGAAGCATAAGAGTGCCTGGACACCAATATATATACTGTATTTTCATAATAACGGTTATCGTTTAAAGTCTTAAATGGCCTAAGTTGCCGAAAAGACTGTGAGTATGTGTGTGTGAGTGTTAAGTGTGAATGGGAAAAAAGTGTGTGTTTAAAAAAAAAAAAAAAAAGAATAAAGTGTGCTTCAAAAAGATTTCAAGTATGAGAATATACATTTTTAAGTGAATCTAAAAAATAATTGAATTTTAATCATAATCCTTGGAACCAATTTTGATAATATCGAAAAAAAACTGAAAAATTTCATCAGTAAAGTAGAGGAGAAGGTCCAAATTTCGGCTACTGTTTACTTTTTGTGTTATAACTTTTGTTAGAATGAATATTATTAACTCTAACCATGATAAAATTGTACATTCAAAGGTTTTCTTTCGATAAACTATTTAAAAAGCTTTAAAATACCTTTATTTTTTTTTTTTTTTTTTTTTACCACTTAAAAAAATATTCAAAATCACAAATTTTTGAGATGTGGTCTAAATTTGGGCTAGGTCAAAATAAACTAGAATAAAACAATAAAATATGTACAAATATTTAACTCAAGATCAAGGGCGGATCCAGAGGTGTTTCTCGGAGGGAGGGGAGGGGGGGTAATCTGGTGTGACTAGTCGCACAACACACAATTTTTTCTTAATTTCGGTAATTTAAAGGCATATTCTATACTTGTTTGCCAGAATATAAATACAAATCAAATTTTTAAGTATTAATTTTTAAAATTTTACATTAAAAATACATTTTTTTTAGAAAAAAAAAGTATTTTTTTTAAATTTCGGGGGGGGGGGGTGATAATTACCCCCTTTACCCCTCCCCCTTGTATCCGCCCTTGCTCAAGATGTATTTATTATATTCAGATATAGAAGGATGAGTAAAAGGCCAAGCAGCATTATTATTTCTTTATTGGTATTAAACCCACAGCAACGTTTCGGTCGACTATGCGACCATCTTCATGGCTATAATGGAGTATACAAAGACACAACATCAATAGGTTATGTCTTTGTATACTCCATTATAGCCATGAAGATGGTCGCATAGTCGACCGAAACGTCGCTGTGGGTTTAATACCAATAAAGAAATAATAATAGCTGCTTGGCCTTTTTACTCATCCTTCTACATATTGATTCAGCTATTCACCTCGCTTACATATATTCAGATAATTGTATTAAATAAAAATGCCTGGACCCTAATATATATAAATTCATAAATAACGGTTATCGTAAATGTCTTATATGGCCTGAGCTGCCGAAAAGACAGTGTGAATGTGTGAGTGAGTGTGAGTGTGAATGAGAAAATAAAATAAAAAAAAGATTTTTAAAAAAATGCTTTTATTTAAATTGAACTAAAAAGAGAGAAATAAGAAAGAAATAATTTAATTGTTCTTGTTAAAATTTTTTAATATTTATGACTTAAAATAAAAGCGTGGGGCGCTTCGAAGTGATTCCGAGACTCGCGCCCCACGCTTTTATTTTAAGTCATAAATATTAAAAAATTTTAACAAGAACAATTAAATTATTTCTTTCTTATTTCTCTCTTTTTAGTTCAATTTAAATAAAAGCATTTTTTTAAAAATCTTTTTTTTTATTTTATTTTTATTTTAAGCTTTTTAGTCTTTTAGTCTTATCAAAAATCATCAATATGATAAAGTACCACATTAGTTTGGCCTGTATTGATTTGGTTCAATTGAAAAATTATTCATTATCATAAAAAAATGACTCGTAAATATCAAAATTCAAAACTATAGTTAATAGGGCCTTATTTGCGTGAGGCTTCAAATAAAGTACCACATTAGTTTGGTCTATTTTGATCAAAACCACCATATAGTGGCGTCATCAAAAATGACTCTTAAGTATTACATTTCACACCTTTAGCCCATCAGGAAGTCTTTTGAAATTACATTAATTTGCGAAGGGTTTCAAATAAAGTACCACATTAGTTTGGTCTATTTTGATCAAAACCACCATATAGTGGCGTCATCAAAAATGACTCTTAAGTATTACATTTCACACCTTTAGCCCATCAGGAAGTCTTTGGAAATTACATTAATTCGCGAAGGGTTTCAAATAAAGTACCACATTAGTTTGGTCTATTTTGATCAAAACCACCATATAGTGGCGTCATCAAAAATGACTCTTAAGTATTACATTTCACACCTTTAGCCCATCAGGAAGTCTTTTGAAATTACATTAATTTGCGAAGGGTTTCAAATAAAGTACCACATTAGTTTGGTCTATTTTGATCAAAACCACCATATAGTGGCGTCATCAAAAATGACTCTTAAGTATTACATTTCACACCTCTAGCCCATCGGGAAGTCTTTTGAAATTACATTAATTTGCGAAGGGTTTCAAATAAAGTACCACATTAGTTTGGTCTATTTTGATCAAAACCACCATATAGTGGCGTCATCAAAAATGACTCTTAAGTATTACATTTCACACCTCTAGCCCATCGGGAAGTCTTTTGAAATTACATTAATTCGCGAAGGGTTTCAAATAAAGTACCACATTAGTTTGGTCTATTTTGATCAAAACCACCATATAGTGGCGTCATCAAAAATGACTCTTAAGTATTACATTTCACACCTCTAGCCCATCGGGAAGTCTTTTGAAATTACATTAATTCACGAAGGGTTTCAAATAAAGTACCACATTAGTTTGGTCCATTTTGGTAAAACCAAACTCACAATTTGCGTCATCAAAAATGACTCTTAAATATCAAATTTCACACCTCTAGCTCATCGGGAAGTGTCCTTAACAAAGCCATAAAGTTGGTGACCTTGAAAGAGTAAGTTAAATAAAAGCATTTAAAATAAGAAAATAAAACAAGGGGATAGAGGAGCACATTTTCTTTAGAGTTGAGACAACTCTCCTTTTGTTAGGGACAGATGCCCCACTGACATTCCCATGTTTTGAAAAAAAAAAAAAGCAAATGTTCTTAAATTTGGTGTGACTGTCCGCGCCCGCCGCATAACACAAATTTTAACACAAACATGTTGACACTTTCTGAAATTATTTTTAAACAAGATTTGATCTTTTGAAATCAACTGAAGAGAATAAAAACTATACATCCATTATCAATTAATTCAGATTGGTTAAAAAACTATTTATAATTTTGAATTTGCAAATATATTATCATTTCAATATATTGAAATTTTATAATAATAATTCAAGTGTTTAAACTTATTTAACAATTAATAATTTGTTAAATTTGAGACCTTGCGACCCCCCTGCGGATAATCCATGGCCCCCTAGGGGGTCGCGGCCCACTACTTTAAGAAACCCTGCTCAAGAGTCCCCTGATGGCCCTCAGGGCCAGTTGCTTCACTTCTAATTAATACCTCGAATAAGCTACTAGGTGACTATGAATTTTGAGTCTTTTCACATCTACAGTAGTTGAGCTAATCAAATGATAAAATGAGAGCCCGATCGTAGTTAACTAAAATGCTAAGGCCCAAAGCAAAGTTCAGTATAAGGCTTAATTAATTTCACCCTTAGGTGAAGTTAGAAACAGAAGCCTTGTTAATTATTTTATTAGAAAATTGGACGGGGGCCTCCCCGAGAAAAGCAGCTCGGTATAATAAAAAAAACTTTATATTTTGTTGCCGACGTTTCGGGAGCTAGACAAGCCCATCTTCAGGGCATGCAGAATTGTCAGAAATAAGTGCAGGTGGTACTTATTGCATGTTATTTTCATGTATGAACATGTTCATATTAATTTGTATCGTCATAATGTGTCCAACTATACAAATAAATCTATTTCACAAGAAACCATGCAAGCGAAACTGCATTCAAATAGCAACTGAAAATAACATGCACTAAGTACCATACCATTTAACTTATCTCTGACAATTTTGCGAACAAAATATAAAGATTTTTTTTCAAACCTAGGTGCTTTTCCCGGGAACTCTCCCGTCTCGTCCAATATTCTAATTAAATATCTTCAGCTATCCATTTCAAGAAATTAATTTTTAATGTTTATAAATGATGCCTTGATTGAGTTGCATTAAAACTCAGATAGCTAATTAAATGTGAAAAAAAAATCATTTTTTTTATAATTCAAAGGTTTAGCGTGATATCGATGATTTGCTATAGATCGGAAACTACAATAAATATATTATGCGACCATCATTCATTTCTTTTCGCAAAATATTCGCATCTTCGACGTTAGAATTTTCTTTAAATTCATCTATTTCTTCTTATTCTCCTATCGTTATTTTCAATTAAATAGGCCTATGGGACTTTTTTCTATTTTCCTATTCCTATTAAATATTGTTATAATAATTAAATAAATTAAATTTGTTTTTAGCTTCGGATTCGCATCGGCCGTTCATTCACTGTCCGACGGATATCCGAGCCACTCTTGCACCGCACCGGAGTTCCACTCGCGTTCGAATACCGCAACCGAAATCCAACCTCGATTGGTGGAGGTAAGAAAATAAAAACTTGAGTTGGTAAATAAAAAAAAAAAAAAAAAAAAATTAAATGACTCCGCCACATTCTAACGTAATTATAAAAGGTCGTGAGAAAAAAAAATCGTTCATTTTTGTTAATAATAATAAAAAAAAGCCCCTATTTATTTTGAGTTTGGCTAATTAATTAGCGCTATTAATTAATTGAGAGTAGTTGAGTCAGCAGGGAAAGAGATAAGCAGAAAGCAAACAAAAAGTTTGAACTCTTGTTTAAACTTGAAATATCAATTGAAAATGAGAGAAAAAAATTAAAATGAAAAAACAAAATGGCTTCTAAATATATTAATTTATCATAATTTTATTCAGTAAAAGCCCCGCACATAATATTCAGCAAAATATGCAATATAGACTATATGACAATGGCTTCCAATTAAAGGATTTCTACTGATGATAAACTAATCGTGTTTTATTTTTGAAAGGAAATAGTGTAAAAAAAAACCGTATTCTGTATAATAAGTTAATTAATTTAACAAAATTGTTTATAAAATACAATATATAGGCCCTACTAAATATTATTCAACAAATTAAACATATTATAAATAAAAAAAGTAATATTTCTCCGTAGTGTGACTCAAAAGATAATTAACAATGAAGAGAGTAAGGTAAAAAACAATTGTCGACGTTTCGGCCGATTTCTACAGCCATCATCAGGACAAATGTTATGTTTGGCTCAAGTTTTTACTTCTGTTTAAAGAGACAGACTTGTTAAAAATGTGCAAAAAGTTTTAAATATGCAACTTTATGCACTATTTACCGAAAATACAAATGCAATGTAAAATTTGAACCCTTGTGCCAAGGGGGCATGATTCGGATGGAAAATTGGTTTCCCGGAACGTGCGGTACAGGTTAGCAAATAGAATATACAATTGCATAGAAATCCAGGCTTATATCATAATTATATGTTTGTTTTTTTTACTTTACGTGATTTATTAAAATATGAAAAAAAATCTGATCTGATAAACGAACGAAAGAAATGGATTTTCAAATTTAAAAAAAAAAGAATTTGTGCCGGCGAAGAGAGGAAATGTTTTATATGGTATTTAGATTCATCTAAATGTGTATTTATTTGTATTTTTGATGTCCTCTATAATAAATAGCGCAAATTTGAGAAAGTTAGAGTAGCATATTCCACAACCAACTCTTATTACTCTAAATTCAGTAAACATAATCAATTAATCGGAATAATCGAAAATGTTTTTCTTCAAATATTTTATTGGGACAACGTTTCGGTCTGGATAGAGGCTATCTTCAGGGTCTCAAACTGTCGAGATTGGGTCCTCTTTCGAAACCGAAACGTCGGCTCTATAAAATATTTAAAGAAAAAGATTTGGCTGCCAGTCTCTCTCTGCATTGCAACCCTTCCTTGATAGATAGAACTCAACAGCCACAACTGTGGACAATACTAATTATTTCTTTTATACAGAACGAGGCTAAGAATTTTTAAAGAAAAATAAGGGTGCAGTCAATAAGAGTGCCTCAGACTCTTTCTCGGGACGTCTTGTCAATCTTCAAACCTTTAAGCCAAGATATACATTCGTTCTAATAATTATCTAATATTTAAAGCATGTTAAACAACATATATATTCATTATGGCATATCTACTCAATAGAGCAATACGAAGCTTTTAAATAAAATCGGCTGCACTTGTTTCAAAATTCGCTTTAAAGATTTTGATAAATAAATTTTCTTTGAAATGTATATTCTCATTTTGCCCTCAAATTTGTTTAAGCACATTTTACTTTACTCGTACTGTCGGAAACAAAAAAAATCTAGTATCACAAGCACAGAACACAAATGGGTGCGACCAGTCACTCCAGATTTCTTAAAATATAAGTAAATAACTGAGTGGGAAATATTTTTATAATAAATTTCGAGTTAGAAGAAAAAAATATATAAAATTATCATTAATTATATAAATCGAGAATCAATATTTTATATTCAATATGGGCTTTGCTCTAATCTTTTTTTAGTTAAGAAGAATTATATTTATATTCGACTCAATACATAAGAACTATTACATTATAATATCCAACAGACAATTCTATTTTTGTTACTTATATAAATAAAATTATATATAAAAAATTTTTTGTTCAACATCTTAAAATAATAGATAATTATTATAACGAATATATATATATACCAGGTATAACTAAAGTTGAGCACTGTTTGACCTTGCTTAACAAAAAGGATCTCTTTTATGACTTGGTTTTATTTTTAAAAATTTCTCAGATACTCGCAATAAGCATTAATATTTCGATTTGCTATCATCTCTCTCAGTAATTAAATATCTATCTAACAAGTCATGTCACAATGACTTTAAATTAAAATTTTTTTATTTAATATTAAGGATGTTTTAGTAGACACTCTCTCACTCACTCTTTTTCGGTAGATATTTTTTCACAAGATAATTTTATTATAGCTCCTCTCCTCTCCCTCCTTCATCTCATCGGCATCACTTCAAAGAAAGAACAAAAATATATCAAGATTATCATCATCTGACGGTACTTAGATCAGGGAGGAATAAAAAATAAAAAGACCAAGAGACGAGAGAAACTCTCTTCTAAGAGAAAATAAATTTTTTAATTATTTACACAGGTGTTAATTTTTTGAGTAGCGCAAAAGAGATTAGCTTGTGCAGATCACTTTACGCGTAATTATCTAATACGAGCTTTTTTCAACATTTCGCCAAGAATTAAATTTTAAAGCCCCTGGGCTGGGATCCAATAATAAAACTACGAGGTTTAGGATTCGCTTCTCGTTAGCAATGAAATTATATTGGATACCGACAAATTTAGTAAAATGTGGACGAAAAATCGAGTGCCGATCGCACTCTTCATCAGGACAAAAATTGATGTCAAAGTCAGGTTAGTTGACATGGCGGTGTAGCAACGTTTTTACAATTTATATTCTCTTGAAAAATTATGTTTACTGTTTGGAGGTCGAATGAAGATTCAAGATTTCAAGCGAATATAAATTTGTAAAAACGTTGCTACACTGTCATGTCAACTAACCTGACAAATTGACATCAATTTTTGCCCTGTTGAAGAGTGCGATCGGCACTCAAAACGTCGACAAAAATAAACTTTTATTTTTTTGCTTTGACTGCCCAAATACCACATTTTCATATTATAATATGCCATTAAGAAACAACAACAAGTTCAAAAACTTTTATTTGTTAATTGTAGACGTTTCTATTGCTAATCACGACCTTTCTAAATCAAGATATTCAGTTGTCCTGGGGAAGGTCGTGATTAACAATCGAAATGTCGTAACAATTAAGTTTTTTATTAAATCTCCTGACTGCTACGTCTCGCAGTATTCATTTTTTTTTTAATTAATTATAACTAGCCGCCCCCTAAGAATTGACGTCTTTGGATCTTTGGAACCATTCCCCCCCCCCCACCCTTTAAATTAATTATTATCGGACTGTCTGGGGATCCAAATCTACAATTAATTCAAGTTAGAAATAATAAAGAGAGGGGAGTTTATTATCTACTTATACATAAAAGAGTGGAGAGAGAATCTATTATAATCATATGAGGGTCATTTCCGGGTTTTTTTTTTTTTTTTTTTTTTTTTTTTTTTTTGCTGTCCTTTAACCCTTGGAATGGAGATTTATATCCAAGCAGCTGACCTGACCCAAATGAGAGTTTGTTTGCTTATCAAAGCAATTGGCTCAATTAAATGAAGAATAAGAGGCCATTGACATCACAATATCATTTCTATTATCTCCGTCACGTGTCAGGTGTTTTTTTAATAAGTGAATTTATTAGCAACATCAAAAGTCCCGACTTTTCCCCTCTCTAACGTATAAAAATAAATTCAGAACTTGCTTGGATTGTTAATTCATATCTCTCTCTATCTTTCTTTTTTCAATATTTATGACATGAAGAAGAATAAGAAGATAAAAATAAATTTTCCCAATAACTCTCTTTCTCTCAATTTTTCTTTCCTATACAACACAGATTCGTTCCCGTCTATTAGCCAAAATAATTTAATAATTTAGAAAAGCGGATCCCTAAATTCTAGCACAAGAGGCGTGACTTCTTAAATCCAGGAGTCTAGTTAATCGGCCTAACAAGAAGAATTAATTTTAATTATTCATTAGTTGAGGTTGAGTGTAGAAAAAAAAGGATAATCAAACGCTAATCAAATGGACTTTGGTTTTAGAGATTGCGGGAAAGTTAACTAACTATTAAACAGAAGAACTAGATTATATTTTTAAATTTTCGACTGATAAATGACGCGAGTTCTAATCCCTTTTTGATCTGCATTAATATTATATGCATGTTTCTTTTAGAGTGAGGTGGATAGCTGAGTAAATCTTGTAGTAAGGAATAAAGAAAAGAGCGGAGCGATTGCAGCCATGTTTATTTCGTTTATCAGGCACTTCAAGCTGATGTTTTCGGTCAGATATACGACCAAGAGGAGGTCGAAATAAACATAGCAGCCAATTGCTCTTTTCTTTATTCCTTACTATATGTTTATTATAAAGTTTTTGTACAGTGGGCGCCACAAGTGCCTGATTTGCTATCAAGTGAAAGTTTAAGCTTAGGCAACCAAAATGCTTAACTTAGGAAGTGTTTTCTTAAAAGTAGCTTTTCTCTTTCAGTGGCATTAAAAAAAGATGATTTATTGAAAAATATTGGTTTGGTTGACTAGGCTCATGGCTCCATTTTCAAGCAGAACAGGCACTTGTGGTGCCGACTGTACAGTACCATAAAATATTTGTATAAATTATTTTTTTCTTCTATTATTTATAATTTGTAGAAAAAAATGCGTTTTTTTCGTAATGCAAAACTTATTTACGTTTTAGTTAGGATTTGGAATTTCTAGAAAACGAAGAGACATTTATTTATTCTAGCTATTCTTTTTGGGATTTTTTCGGATATTTAAAAATCAATTTGTTTTTGCCAACTCCTCCTCCTAAACGAGCGATCGTCTTTAGCAAATATTACAAAAATACATGACCTGGGAATGGAGCCTTCCCCTCAACACCTTCACTTCATTTATCATCCCTCAAAATGTTTCCACTAATGAAAAGTACAACACTAAATTAATAGTACTCTTGGGCCGATTTTATTCAAAGGTTTCGTGTTGCGTGTCAATGGTGGGTGTACTTTACTTGAAGTAAATCAAACTCAATTCTTTCTTGCTTGCGTTATTTTATTTAATAACACACAGACAGAGATCATTTTGCGGGACTCAGGGACTAACAAAACGTGTATTTCTATCAAAATCTCGAAATGGAATTTTTGGCATGATCGCAATACTTTCTTTCTATATATTGACATATTAAGAGAAAGTAAAAATACAAAAAGAATTACTCAATACTTTTACGGGTAAATATCAAGTACCGCTATTGGAATTTCTAATACTGTTAAGTACTTAAAAAATACTTTTTAACTCCCCTACTGAGTATATTAAACACTTTTTGGAGAGTATTTTTACGCTTTCTTCTTGCTCTCTCCCTCCGGCACTTCCCACCCCCAGTTTTAAAGTGTGTGTGTGTGTGTGTGTGTGTGTGTGTGTTCGCCTATTTTTTTATAACCCTCTTTATCTAACTAACTTTTGGTTTATTTGAAAAGTTAATAATATAAACATTGAAAGTAATTGGATTTGCAAGTTTAAACTAGCTGCTAATTTTGTTGACCGCTCATTGAGAATATTTTATTTATCGTTTAAATGATTATTTGTGTTTGGATAAAAGACAGACAGAAGGAATTATGTAGGTCCTATTAGATTAGATTAAAAAAAGGCCAAAGAGATAGGTAAATTAGATTCCTCTATATGTAACGTTGAATCTATAAGAGCGCCTGTCACATAGGCAACGGATACTCAAATCTGGTTCTTTGGTTAGCTAACATGTAGGCATTGAGTTCAATTACTTTGATCTCATTCATTATTCTTGCCAAAATAAAATCCAAGTATTTTGTTTACTATCTCTAAGCGATATATGTTAATATTTAGAAAGAAGGTATTGCGCTCATGTCAAAAATGTGTACTTATCGATGCTTTAAATTAACGGCGGTTGTAAATGCTTAATTTAAATATCAGTATCCTAAAACGCCTTTAAAAAGAAATTGTAAAATACAAAATAAAAATGCATTAATTTAATTCGGATTTCTTTAATTTTCAATACGTATTAAGCGGGATTATTTTAACTTTTTTTGTAAATTAAGTTATATGCTGGGTATGTGAGATTGGAGTCGGGAGGAATAAAACCAGCGTTTGTCGAACACCTTTACAAGTTTATTCTAAGTAGACGTTTCGGTAACCATTAACGGTGCCATATTCAGTGCCAAACAAAGCTACAATTAAAATTTTTTATGATGAGCGTTTAACAAGTTTGCATTGAAAAGCGCTCACCATAAAAAATTTTAATTGTAGATTTCATTGGCACTGAAGATGGCACCGGTTATGGTTACCGAAACGTCTGCTTAGAATAAAAGTGTAAAGGTGTTCGACTAACGACTCACACGCACATTTAGTCTTTTCGGCAACTAAGGCCATGTAAGACTTTTGACAATAACCATTATTTATATATATATATATATATATTTGGGGTTTCAGGCATTCTTATTTAAGCTATTTGGTATCCAAATGGCTTAAATAATATCATCGGACTACCTGGGGTCCGAACCCGCGAACCTTGGTATACGTGGCAGGTGCGCTACCAACTACACCAAACCCAAGGGCAGGCGGTATTTATTAATAATAGTGAGGTTATAATGGACCAGCTTTTTTTTTTTTTTTTTTTTTTCTTTTTGAACATTCACACTTTTTTCTCACTCACACTCACACACACATTCACACAGTCTTTTCGGCAACTCAGGCCATATAAGACTTTGACGATAACCGTTGTAATTAATAAATCAATTTGGTGTTCAGGCATTTCTATTTAAGCCATCTGGTATCCAAATGGCTTAAATAAAATCATCGGACTGGACCAGCTTAAATGTCAATTTTTTTATAAAGTTGACCAATTGACCGCAAGGGCGTATTGAATGATTTATAATTGCATACATGTCATACAATTTGATTCTAATTCACTTTATTATATATTTCAAAGTTACAACATAACCTCACTTGATCACTTATATAAATATCTATAATAATTTATAATACCTACTATTGAAAATTAAAGGAATCACAATTAAATTAATGTTAACGAAACAATGGTTTAAAACGGACAAGTCAAATTCATGTGATATTGCGGGCCGCACGTTTGTACTGTTCAAAAAATTAATAAAATACGATTAGTGTTTTTTCCAAAACGTCTCGGCGGGCCGCGTGTTTGACATGCCTGACTTAAAAGAAAACTCATGCAACTTGAAGGAAGGTTTAAAGGACGAAGGGCACGGAATTAACGGAATAAAAGAACGAAAGAATTACGAGGTTGAATTTCTCCTGGCATCCAACACAAAACTTTTGAACAAAATCGGCCAAAATGTACTAAAAATAATTTATTTTTTTAGATACTCTTTAAAATGTATATTCTCAAATTCATTTTATTTTTATTAGGAGGGGGGTGTATAGGTGAGTTGATCTTGTGTAAGGAATAAAGAAAAGAGCGATTGCAGCTATGTTTATTTCGTTTATCAGTCACTTCAAGCCGACGTTTTGGTCAGATATACGCCCATCCTGAAGCGTGTCAAAAAAATTCCTCAAAAAGTCGAATGGCGTGTAAATTATTTATGATCAGATCTAACCTTGACTTGCATAGCCTGTGGTCCTTATTATATGGCAATAAATGATTTACAAAATTGCGCCATTCGACTTGTTGAGGAATTTTGTTGCCACGCTTCAGCCCTGAGAATGGTAATATATCTGACCGAAGTGACTTTTAAACGAAATGAACATTGCTGCAATCTCTATTTTCCTTATTTATTTTTATTTAATTTTATTTAATGAAGGAATATGCCAAGAAGGAAAATATCCAAGATGTCACATACAACTTTCGTGCTCCTATAAAAAAAACCCAGTCGATTGTCCATCGATGATGCTACCCGATGTATAGATGGGAAGGCTCATTTTATTAAAGTGAAACTTT
>JAKCPI010018415.1:0-11750 GCA_023213315.1 Euborellia annulipes
CAAATCTAAGCTTATATTATATAATAACAATTGTTTTTATTTGAATGCAATCCCCATTTGGGTATTTTAATTATTTATCCCAAAAAAGCGATTATTTTTTTATTATCGCCATTTTGGGATTTTCTATCCAAGCCGAAATCTGACAAATCCTTAGTCTTTTTTTTTTATGATTTCTTTTTATTGTTATTAAACCAAGCATGAAAGACTCTTGTTATGTGCATTGTACATACTTGAATTACAATTTAAGAGCCGGTTCGGTGAGAAACAAAAAAGAAAGTTGATATGGGAACGTTAGCCCTTAAATGCATTCGCTCTTAAGTGACATCTGTCAGTGTGTGAGTGTCAATGGGCCTCGATATCTGACTAGAAATTAACAGATGAGTGATTTTATTAAAGCTTAAATTTTTATTAGCTTTTTAAACACATTTGGTACTCTTAAAACACACAAACACAAATTGGAATTAATTATTTACCCAAAATGATTTTGAAAACTTAAAAAAAAAATCCCATAAAAATACGTCAAGTAGTTTCTGAGTAGCTAAATAAAGAATTAAAACTCATAATTAATTTATATAAGATTTTAATTTTGTCTGTGTAAAAAAAAAAAAAAAAAAAAATTATTAAATTATTTAAATTATCTCCCTCACTAATAGTAGAAAGGCAAATTTATTATTTAAATATTTGTAGAAAATAAATATTTTTTTAAAAACAAAAATTAATTTTATCCCTAAGTATATATGTAACTTTATTAAAGAATAAAATGAAATTTATATAAAAATAAATAAATAATTCAAATTTTTAGGGATTTTCTTTTATTAGTTGGAAATAGTTGGTAGTAAATATAAATGTTTTTTAATTAAAAAAAGTAAAAAATAATTAAATAATATTTGACAAAATATTAATAATAAAAAAATAAAATTATAATAATTAATTTAATTAAACAATATTTATACATTGTTACCAACAATTTCTAAATTAAAACACTAATTAATTTTTCTAATAAGAATGTTTATTTATATAAAAGAGGTAATCTCAGAAAGTAGTGAACCGATTTTAAAAATTCTTTCGCTGACGGATAGCTGAGATTCTCAACGAGTAACATCGACTCGGTATTAATGCAAGTAAAAAAAGATGATATTAGAGAAAAGTCGAGGGGAGTGGGGGGGGGAGATTAACATATGAACAAGAAGAAGACAGAGAGACGGAACATCCATGTTGACAAAGTCTTTACATAAGTTGCTGAATTGCCGAGTCAGATCTAAAGTGGAATTTGACTCAATGTTAGGGGGGTGGAGAGAGGAGATTAATTATGAATCCCTTTTAGCCAGCAATTCCTAGTGAGATGAAAGGATCTCTCTGGCGTTTACATATGCCTTAGTAGGCTGTATAAATTGTTATCAACAGCCACCTCCTTCTCGGCTTCTAAATTCTAATATCTCCATGTTTATTATTTAAAATCAACAATTTATGAATAAAGAAAATGAGATGAACTGAGTTCAAATAGAGTGAATAGAACACTTAATGCATATACTAGCTACAAAGTCCGCTAATCGTGTCCTTTCCTTTCAAAGGCCACATTGAAACTTTGGACCGCAAATACTCAGCCATTTTAAAATATTTTTTTATGAAGTTTTGTTTAAAATGAATTAAATTCGTGGGCATTTTACTTAATAGAAAGTTTTTTTTTTTAATTACGATTAATTAAAAAATACGTAATGAAATTTTTTTTTTATATTTATAGAAAATGTTAAAAAAAATTCTATTATGATAATCGTAATGTTTTTTTATACCTAAAAAAGTAAAATTAGCAAAGTAAAAAATAAATTTTAGTATTTTACTCTATTAAATAGTTGAGCACTCTTGCAAAAGATGGCAGGCTAGTCTAAAAGCCGCCATTATCAGACCACCTTATAAGCCTATTATTTTTATGCTGTTATAAAAGAAATCTGGTGTGACTGGTCACATAGCCCGTAACTTTCTCTTACCTTCGGTAATCGAAAGTTGTGTTCTGTGCTTGTCACGCCAGATTTTTGTGTCTACACATATTCAGGTCTCATCTCTAAAAACAGACGTTAAAATTTAAAATAAACAAATGGGTGTTAAAAAATAATGTAAAAACAATCAGCGTTAAAAAAAAGCTATTCAAAATCACTTCCTTGTCTCAAATAGCTATTCTGTAAACAAAAACTTTAAAGCCAAAGCGTTAACATTTAGAGAATAGTGTTAAAAATTAATGCCATGTCTAGGGGGTGCCTTTAATATTTTAACTTCGTGTTTAAAATAAAAATGATGTCTTTAACATAAAAATTAAGATTACGATTTGGAGAGTTTTGAAATAAAAGCAACATGTTAACGCCGCTGTTAAAACTTTGTTTAGAGAATAGAATTTTTTAACGCTAATTGTTTTTATATTACTTTTTAACACCCATTTGTTTATTTTAAATTTTAACGTCTGTTTTTAGAGAATAGACCTGTAAATGAGTTTATCCAAAAATATTAAAGCGCCCTCTAGTTATATAAAAAATTCGTCAAGTAGTTTCCAAAGTCCATATGTTTAATGGAAAAAAATAAAATTAAATCTCACAATTATTATTCTTTAATTAATCATATTTATTAAATTTTCATTTTTGTTTAAAAAAAAAAAAAAATAAGAATGTTTTTCTTTCTATAATAATTAATATGATAATAAATAAATAAATAAAATCCAAATCGATGATGCATTTAGAATAAATAATTAGGCAGGCAGTTTTGAAATTCAGGTTTTTAATTAAATACGTAAATATTATTAGTTAGAGTTATAAAATGAAGTAGAAGAGAGAATATAAATAACCTAATTTTATTTCTATTTTAAATGCTAGTGTACAATAAATTCAAAAAAAAAAATAAAAAGCTGAGTGGAAATATAATCTTATGAGATGGGAATTTATTTACAAGGCAGTCACAAAACGCTCCTCTAGAAGAGTGCAAAATGACTAGAAATTGATCAAATAGACCGTGACAGACATACAAATGGATGATAAAATATATAAAAAAAATCTGGTGTGACTGGTCGCACAACTTTCTCTTACCTTCGGTAATGGAAAGTGCTTGTCAACACCAGATTTTTTGTGACGACATATATTTAGTTTCGGCCGATACATTAGAATTCAAGATGTAAAATTTATAAGTATGGGAAAATATTTATATTTTGTTACCATGGCAACCATTTCTCCTATGAAATACAAGAGTAAAGTGGTCTTCAGAAGATTTCAATGGCAAAATGAGAATATACATTTTAAAGAGCATCTAAAAAATACTTGATTTATGAATTTTAAACAAAATCGTTGGAGCGAATTTTGAGAAAATCGAAAAAAAGTGAAAAAGTACATCAGTAAAGTACTAGTATTCTTTGGCCGATTTTGATTAAAAGCTTATTTTCACGCTCTTGGGGAATGTCTAACTTAAATATAAAATTTCAGCCTCGTAGCTTATTTCGTTCTTGAGATAATTTGAACTCAAGGGACTTCAAAACGTGTATATCCATCAAATCGAATTTTTGACATGAATCCAATATTTTCTCTCTATATATATTATTAACATATATAGAGGTAAGAGAAAGTAAAAAGTTGCAAAACTTTCACGTTCTTCTTAACCCAAATAAGTGTCGGTTGCTTCACTTCTAATTAACCAGCTATCCCCGGATATGCTGACATTTGAGTTTTACACCTATTTAACTGATCTTACTTTTAGATCTTAAATAACAGCCCAGATCGTAGTTAACTAGCTAAGACCTAAAGTAGGGTATAAGGGGTGAAATTAGAAACACATTATTTATTTTTTGGAAATTTTTTAAATATTTGTTAAAAAATAATTTTAATATCTTCACTCAACATTCATTATACGTGAGATAGCTAATTATATGTGAAAAAGCTCATTTTTTTTAAACTCGTATAGGCCTCCTTGTTTACTCTATCAATGATTTGCTATCTGATGGATAAATTTGCTAGATGACTAGATGTGAAGCAGACTAATGTGATCAAGAGTGGGAAAAGTTTCTCTACTTGTTAGTTGCTTTTTTAAACTTCCCATTTGAAAAGAGTTGTCAATTAAAGGAATCAATAAGAGCGAAAGAAGACAAACCAAACGTTTCTATGGTTTCATATTTAATTAAATCACTAGAAATTGTGATAAAACAAGGCCATGGGGGAATTCTGGTAAATCTTGAATCAAAAAGTCCTGGTGGCTACACCCATGTTTTTTTTTTTTTTTTTTTTTTTTTTTGTAATGGGTGCATAAGGTCCGAAGACCTATAATGACCAATAGTCACATGCAGCCAGGAAGAAAAATAAAAACAAAAGGAGAAGCACAAAGGGGAAACTCAACTGCGGGAACTGAGAAGATGCCTGTTGAGGTTAGACTTGAAAGTCTGAAGATTGTAGGTTTTGGGGAAGATAGACCCAGGGGAGCTTGTTCCAATCACGGGAGGTCATGGGGACAAAGGAAGAATGAAATTGACTTGTTCTGTTAGTCGTGATCTGAACAGCATAGGGATGCTGGGAAGATGCCTCTCTTGTGTTCCGTGAATATGTTGCATTGGGTGGGATAATTGATTTTAATTCGGCAGAGCATTGACCATGGTAATACCTGTAGAAGAGAGATAGTGCAGATACTCTTCTTCTATGTACTCGTTAAGGGGCTTCAGAAATCTTTGAGCCATTTTCTAGTATTTATTTATGCAGTTTTTTTTTAATGAATTAAACTCGTGAGCATTTTACTTTAAGGCTGAATAGGAACGAAGGCTTTACCCATGTTTTTCTCGCTAAGATGGCGTTGTGTGTCACAGGGACGGAACTACGAGTTTTTTTAGGGGGGCAAAATTTAATTTGCCGCCCCCTCGTTAAAATTTTCTATAGAAAATTCATATCATTTTACCTTTTTTTTAGTAAATCTTTCTTTAATTGCCGCCCCCCTGATATCTGCCGCCCGGGGCAGCATGCACCCACTGCCCCCCCCCTAGATCCGGCCCTGGTGTGTCATAAAAAGTATGCCCAAAAAATCTAGTAATTCAAAAATTTGCCAAGAGATGTCAGAATGGTAGCTAATAATATTTAATGCATTTGGTTGATTTTCATTGATCTTTTAACAATAAATACTTTATAAATGTTATTATATATTATAATGTATCTTTTATAAAAGCATCAAAATATATAAATATAGGCTAATACTATATCGACTGTTAGACTAGCCTGCCATCTATTGCAAAAATACTGAACTAATTTGACAGTTGATTTTTTAAATAAATCATCTAAGCTTATTTTAAAATTTTCTTAATTAATATGTGATTAATAATAACAATAAATTCATTTTTAAATTTAAAAAAAAAAATTAAAGATTATTGGGACAGATTGTTTTTTTGTATTTGCTTGATAACAAAAAAATTAATTACGATAATTTTTTAATAAGTCATTTTAGAAATTATAACTTGATGTCCCAATAATCTCTTATGAATTTAATTCATTAAAAAAAAAAACAGCATTGAAAAATTCCTTATAATTGTCTAGTTTTTTTTTTTTTTTTAAGTACGTTTAGACGTCGCTCCTGAACCCCCTTAAATATAGCGTCCTGCCATCTGTTGACAAATTTTAGCTCCATCCTTAACGCCACGTCTGCAAACAGCTTTAGCCCCTGAAGTCCCGATGAATAACCAAGTTAAAATAAAAGCATTTTAAATAAAATCAAATAAAACAAAACAAATACATATTAGTAGACATATATTTATTTGTACACTCACTCAGCAGGACTTCCCTTTTTGAGATAAGCAATCAAATCCGCTCTTTTTTGATCATTTTTAACACTAGCCAAAAATCCTTTTCTTGTACCTTTAATTAATTTCTGTGGCTTTTTCAGATATTTATCTAAATTCTCTTCTGTCCATCTAATGCCGCTTGTTTCTAACGCCCTAGTGTAGAGATGATAGCCCTCCGCCTGGCCTGCTTGCCGTCCGTAACAACCGTAAAGATTCGGCCCGCTCTTGTGCCCGGCGCCCTTTCCGTTGGTGTGGCAGTGCGCGCAGAGCTTTTTGAATAGTTTCTTCCCTCGATCGGCATTGCCTACAGGAGCCATTTTTTGAAAAAAAAAAATAAAATAATCCTCGCAAAAATAAATAAACAAAGAATTGCGTTGTCAAGTTAAGGTTAGGGCGCACACGTTTAGTCCAGTGATTCCCAACGTGGGGGCGATTTGGGTTTTCAGGGGGACAATAAATAAGTAGGGGGCGATGAATATTCAAAGGGGGAAAAATTATTAGAGTTTACTAAAATTTAAAAAAATAAAAATCTCAGGAGGCCAGAATAAAAAAAGGACAAAATATTATCATAAAACATAATTCCAATCTAGAATCGAAACGTCACTTTTCTTGTTTTTTTTTTTTTTTTTAAGTGAAACTTTTATTTGATCCTCTCAAATTTTTTCGTTCTTCTATCACCATGTCGCGTTACAAGCCGTGTGACGTCAAAGGCGTGACACTACAAGCCATGACGTCACAAGCCGTGACGACACAAAAGTTGAAATTAAATATATATGACGAATTATCAAAAAATAATTGTGAGATTTAATTAATCAATTGTCAAATTGATAAAATAAAATAATTTAAAATGATTCAAATCTTCAATTTGATAAATAAATATTGTTCTCAGTTTTTAACATGCGTCTATTGATTTCCCCATTTTCCAATTATTAAGTTAAGATAAAAAACGCGATTTTAATACCCCTAATTGAATAATTTTCTGAAAATTTTCAATTAAACACCTACGAATCAAAAAAAAAAAGTTTCACTTACATCGTGATTTCATAAAACCACACAATGTTTTTTTTATACATATAACTATGTTTGTATGCCTGGGCACCAATATGTATATATACTGTATTTTCATAATAACGGTTATCGTCTTATATGGCCTAAGTTGCCGAAAAGACTGTGTGAATTGGAAAAAAGTGTGTGTTTAAAAAAAAAAAAAGAATAAAGTGTGCTTCAAAAGATTTCAAGTATGAGAATATACATTTTTAAGTGAATCTAAAAAATAATTGAATTTTAATCATAATCCTTGGAGCCAATTTTGAGAATATCGAAAAAAAAAACTGAAAAAGTACATCAGTAAAGTACTAGTACTCTTTGGCCGATTTTGTTCAAAAGCTTCGTGTCACGTCCCATGGGGGTGCCTAACTTAAATATAAAATTTCAACCTCCTAGCTCTTTTCGTTCTTGAGATATTTTGTTCGCAGAAACCCTAGTGCAGATGACGTCACTTTGTTTTATTATTATTAAAAGAAACTCTCAGGTATTGAATAGATAATGTTAAAATTTTTAATTAATTTAATTTAATAGTCTTTTTTTTTTTTTTGTTGTCATCATCACTATCCTATCACCATTTTGTTGTTGTTGTTGGGTTGTTTGCAAGTGTTGTTTTAAAAATTAATGGGCAATAAATTAATTTCTTAAATTATAATGAGCGAGAGAGAGAGAGGGAGAGAGGGAGAGGGAGATAAATTATACATGTTAATGTTATTTATATATTCAAAAAAAAAGTCTGATAATTTTTTTTTTTTTTTAATTAAATTCATTAAGTATTAAGATTTTATTATATTGCCAAATTTTGTAATTAAAAACTATTTCTTTGATTTTAAAAGTGGGAAATTCATGTAGGAGATTTAAATTTAACTGTTTGTGCCACTCTTCTCCCTGTTCCCTCATCCCTACTTTTAAAGCATACAAAAATTGAGTTACGAAGTTGAAATTTTATATTTAAGTTACACTGTTCAAAAAAATCTGGTGTGACTGGTCGCACTGTACACAACTTTCTCTTACCTTCAGTAGGCTAATCGAAAGTTTTGTTCTATGCTTGTCACACCAGATTTTTCGTGTCGACATATATTTAGTTTCCGATAGTACAGTACATTCAAATTTCAAGATGTAAAATTTAAAAAGATTTATATTTTGTTACCATGGGAATCATTTCTCCTATCTTTTCTATGGAGTACAAGAGTAAAGTGGTCTTCAAAAGTTTTCAATCACAAAATGAGAATATTCATTTGAAAGAGAATTTTAAAAATAATTGATTTTTGAATTTTTAAAAAAATCGTTGGAGCGAATTTTGAGAATATCCGAAAAAAACTGAAAAAGTACATCAGTAAAGTACTAGTACTCTTTGGCCGATTTTGTTCAAAAGCTTCGTGTAACGTCCCAGGGGGATGCCTAACTTAAATATAAAATTTCAATCTCCTAGCTTTTTTCGTTCTTGAGATATTTTGTTCACAGACAGACACACAGACACACACACACACAGACAGACAGACCATGTCGCGAAAACCACTTTTTTGGATTCAGGGGACCTCAAAACGTGTATATCCATCAAAAACACGAATTTTTGACATGAATCCAATACTTTATCTATATATATATATATATATATATATATATATTATATATATATATAGAGGTAAGAGAAAGTAAAAATGTCACCTTTTTCTGTCTTTATTCATATATTTCATTAGGTTTGTTCGTATTTCTTGCCATTGCAGTATAATTTCCATATTTTGCTTTGCATTCTGTTTGTTTAATTTTTTGCCCGCTAGGTGGTTCATTTAAAACTTGGGCTGGTTCAGAAAATAGAAAATAGTTCGAATAGCTGGTGTGAATTGTACAGGGCGATCTCAGCGCCAAAGCTTTAGTAGATGACCGCCTTTGGCCGCCATTTTCTCTCTATCCACCTCGATTAAAATAATATCGAAAATAAAAAAGATATTTTATTTTCATTTAATTTTTATTATTATTATTATTTTTTTTAATCTATTTAAGGATCAACGTTATAAAAATATTCGAAATAATCCAAGACAAAAATGAAAACTGAAGGTGTTAGGTTATTAAGAACTCATTTTGCAAGTTAATGACTTTAAGGCGAAATAGAGGGCCGAAGGTGTTACCCATGTTTTTCCCGATTGGGTGTCATAAAAAGTATGCCCAAAAAATCAAGTAGTTCAAAAATTTGCCATGAGATGTCAGAATGGTAGCTAATAATATTTAATGCATTTGGTTGATTTTCATTGATCTTTTAGCAATAAATACTTTATAAATGTTATTATTTATTATGTATTTTTTATAAAAGCATAAAAATATATAAATATAGGCTATTAGGGGATTGGCTGTTAGACTAGCCTGCCATCTATTGCAAGAATGCTGAACTAATTTGACATTTGATTTTTAAATAAATCATCTAAGCTTATTTTAAAAATTTCTTAATTAATATGTGATCAATAATAACAATAAATTCATTTTTAAATTAAAAAAAATTAAAGATTATTGGGACAGATTGTTTTTTTGTATTTGCTTGATAACAAAAAAATTAATGGGTCGTTTTGATAATTTACCTACCCCAACATTAAAATAGCCTCCCTTTGGGGAAAATAATGGGGGTTTTTCCTTCCCCTTTAAAATGGTTAAGGGAAAAAAATCATATTTTCCCCCATGGGGGGGTTTTTTTTGGGGGGGGTAGGAAAAGTTTATTACGATAATTTTTTAATAAGTCATTAAACAAATTATAGCTCGATGTCCCAATAATCTCTTGAATTTAATTATTTAATAAAACCGCATTGAAAAATTCCTTATAATAGTCTAGTTTTTTTTAAAGTCGCTCCTGAACCCCCTTAATCGAACAGATAGCAAAATTTGCACTTTTTACCGAATTATTTGTTTTTGTTTTTATTTATTTATTTACAATTTTTTTTTTTTTTAATAGCCCCGATGCCTGAAGCAGGCGATCCCGATAAAGGCAAAGATCTTTTTAAACGTGTTTGCTTCCAGTGTCATACAAATAGCCGAGGTGGCCAGCATAAAACCGGGCCGAATTTATATGGCGTATTTGGACGTGCAGCGGGACAGGCGCCTGATTATGTCTATTCAACCGCCCTCGAATCAAGTGGCATCAAATGGAATGAAAACAATCTTAATAAATATATAGAAGCGCCACAAAAGTTTTTAAAAGGTACAAAAAAGAAATTTGCTGGCGTTAAAAATAATCAACAAAGAGCGGATATCATTGCGTATCTGAAAAAAGGTGATTTTTGATTGAAATAAAATCTGATTGAACAAAAAAATTTGTTTTGGTTTAATAATTGCAAAGAAAAAAAATCTGGTGTGACTGGCGCGCAGCACATAACCTTCGGTGATCGAAAGTTGTGTTCTGTGCTTGTCACACCAGATTTTTTGTGACGACATATATTTAGTTTCGGCCGATACATTAGAATTCAAGATGTAAAATTTATAAGCGTGGGAAAATATTTATATTTTGTTACCATGGCAACCATTTCTCTCTTTTCAAAGGAGTACAAGAGTAAAATGGTCTTTAGAAGATTTCCATGACAAAATGAGAATATACATTTTAAAGAGAATCTAAAAAATAATTGATTTTTGAATTAAAAAAAAATTCGTTGGAGCGAATTTTGAGAAAATCGAAAAAAAACTGAAAAAGTGCATCAGTAAAGTACTAGTACTCTTTGGTCGATTTTGTTCAAAAGTTTAGAGATTGCGGTGTAGGTTTTAGGTGAAACATTTTAAACTGAGGTTGTGTTTATATGTGGGGTTTCACTGGGTTATGTGAGTAAAAACAAAAGTTTATATTATACTCGATATATTTCGGGATATTATCCCATCTTCAAGAGTTACAAACGACTGACTGTGAGAGTGAAAATTACAATACTTTTATAGTAAGGAAAAGTGAGAGGGGGGGGGGGGGGTAGAGTGGAGTCTGATGCGTTGGGTTTAATTGGCTTGTGAAGGGCTTAGTGTTTCTAGGAAAGGATTTAATGAGTGACAGGTGGGGATTGCCTTTCATCATATTTTGTAAAGTACATTGACCATTCATTATCTTTAGACTTCTTTTACAAATAGTTCTTAAAAATTAAAAATTAAATGACAGAATTAATAAGAATTATTTGACAAACGAGAAATTGAATTTCAAATTACATTACATTAAAAAATATTAATTAATAAATTTGTCGTTAAATTTATGGGCTTGAAAAAGTCAAAAAAAAATTACATTCAAATTACAATAAGTTACAGGTCGATCACAAAACAAAACAGTTGAAAGTTGCACTGGAGGATTGTTAAAGCTGCTTAATTAATAGATCTAATATTGTTGAGTTGTTGATGTTGTGTTGGTTATTTAGGATTGGTTGGTTATGGAAATTGGATTTTTTAATTTCAATTGCCTCTATCTTGAAGATGGGATAATATCCCGAAATATATCGAGTATAATATAAACTTTTGTTTTTACTCACATAACCCAGTGAAACCCCACATATAAACACAACCTCAGTTTGTTCAAAAGCTTCGTCTCACGCCCCAGGGGTGCCTAACTTAAATATAAAATTTCAACTTGCTAGCTCTTTCGTTCTTGAGATATTTTGTTCACAGACAGGCCATGTCGCGAAAACCACTTTTTTGGATTCAGGGGACCTCAAAACGTGTATATCCATCAAAATCTCGACATCGAATTTTATGACAGGAATCCAATACTTTCTCTCTATATATATTAACATATATATAGAGGTACGAGAAAGTAAAAAGAAGAAACTAAGGTGCAAAAAAAAATCTGCTGTGAGTCAAGTCACACCATATTTCTTATCTCTACCTCCTCCCCCTCCCCCCTGGTACACCTAACACGAAGCTTTTACCTAAATAAAATCGGCCAAAGAGTACTAAATGAATAATTAAAGAG
>JAKCPI010018416.1:0-26705 GCA_023213315.1 Euborellia annulipes
TTGGTTTCTATTATTAAATATCCTTTTTTGGGTAATATGTTACTAGAATTTTTTTATATATTTTAGTCGTAATTTGCACTTTAATGTTCTTTTATTTTATTGATTATTGAATAAATTGAGTACTTGCCAAGCGCTCCAGGCTGATGCTTCCTATACCAAACTATCCTAATATTATACTGTATGTGACAGGGACACCTTAAGAAACTTTCATTTTTTACTTTCTCTTACCTATATATGAATATATATAGAGAGAAAGTATTGGATTCATGTCGAAAATTCGATGTCGAGATTTTAATGCATAAACACGTTTTGAGATCCCCTGAGTCCAAGGAATTGTGCTAGAAGCTTGAAAGTTTATATTTAAGTTAGGTACCTTCCGGAAGCGTGAAAATAAGCTTTTAATAAAAATCGACCATAGAGTACAAGCACTTTACTGTTGTACTTTTTTTCAGTTTTTTTCGATTTTCTTAAAATTCGGTCCGATTTCAATTAAAATTCATACCGGTTAGATGCTCTTTAAAATGAATATTCTCATTTTGCCATTAAAATCTTCTGAAGACTACTTTACTCTTGTACTTCATAGGAAAGATAGGAGAAATGGTTGCCATGCGTACAGAATATAAAAATTTTCCCATGTTAATAAATTTCACATTTTGAAAATCGAATGTACAGTACTGTCCGAAACTAAATATATCTCGACACAAAAATCTGGTGTGAAAGCACAGAACACAACTTTCGATTTCTGAAGGTAAGATAAAGTTGTGTGCTGTGCGGCAAGTCACAGCAGATTTTTTTCTTAGACATTTATTTTTTCTAAAAGATGAATAATCTTTTATAGATGAATCTTCTTTTAAACATGAATTTCTTGAATTATATAAATATTTTTTGTAGAGATCTTTTGATTATGCTTGTAGGCCCTACTTAGGATTTAAAGAATCGATAGAATCAAAAGGAATGGAAAGATGGGCAAGACAGGTGCTCATTCACGATGTTTAGTAAAATTTGAATAAATATTTCCCCAGGACTTCATAATCTAGAAACGAAAGAATACATTTTGGATTATATTCTTACCGAATTCCTATTTTCTTTTTCAAATATAGTAAGCTTATCAATCAATTTTGAAGTTCAACGTTCAAATAGCTTCACTAGTCAACTTTTTTACATTAATAAATTATAATATGATTTCTTATCATTTGATTAAAATATATGTTTCAAAAGTATGAGAAAAGGCGTGAGAGTAAATTAACTCATCAATATTGTTCTTTCTATAACATTAGAAGGAGAGAGAGAAGAAAAAAAAGGAACGCACAAGAACGAACGAACGTTGCTCGTTTTCTCCTAATGACACACGAATCCTCTCTTGACTATCTGTCTGTCTGTCTTTGCGCAGAACCAGAAAGAGAGAGAAAAGGGCAAAGGGTAAAAGATAGAGAGAGATGGGAAGGGCGTTTGATTGGCGTCCTGGGCAGGCAGGCAGGCAGGCAAGGCAAGGCAGGAAAAAGGCCGCTGTGACAACGACATCGGCAGTGCGTAATGGCGGCCAGCCTTTTGGTCTGCTTCTTCGATGCTGGATGCTGCTGCTCCTGTCTCTCTCTCTCTCTCTGCTGCTTTTGCTTGCTTGCTCTAGAGCCCCGGTCGATTCAGCCCCGGCCTCTCCCTCTCTCTCTCTCGTGCTCTCAAGAGATGAATCCGAATCATCCATCGCACACCCATTCCTCTCTATATCTCCTTCTCTGCGGACTTTGTTCTCTCTCTCTCTCTCCTAACGCCACAACACAAACACACACTCACAAACATTTTACCTTGCTTATCGGTTGAAAGTTTTAGATCCTAAATGAATAAAAAATACTTTCTGCATTTTCTCTTATACGTATTTCTAATGTTTTGAGAACGATTCTACAGCATAAATCCATTAAAATGAGTTTTTTTTTGTATTTCCCAAAGGAATTCAGAATCATATGTCGACTACGCCCTCTATATTTGAACAAACTAGTACTATGCCAAAAATAAATAAAATTTTTCAATTAGATTTAATAATATTCTTGTGAGGCATTGTATTGTTTTTAGTTCCTTGTATTATATTAGCATACTGGGTGGCTAAGGCCGTCAAATAAAGAAAAAAAATTATGAGACATAGATAAAACAAAAACAGCTTGTTTAAAAAAATCTAGTGTGACTGGTCGCACAGCTCACAACTTTCTCTTACCCTTCGGCAAGACAACGATTTTGATTAAAATTCAAAAATCAATTTCTTTAAAATGTATATTCTCATTTTGCCATTGAAATCTTCTCAAGACCACTTTACTCTTGTACTCCATAGAAAAGATAGGAGAAATAGTTGCTCTGGTAACAAAATATAAATATTTTCCCGTAATTCTAAATTTTACATCTCTCGAATGTATTGTACTGTCCTAAACCAAATATATGTTTACAGAAAAATCTGGTGTGACAAGCTCAGAACACAACTTTCGATTACCGAAAGTAAGAGAAAGTTGTGTACTGTGCGACCAGCCACACCACATTTTTACAAAAAAAGTGCACATAGTAATGAGGTTGTGATTTAAATAAAGAGGTAGATCTTCTTTTTTTTCTACAAGATGGCTATCATAGATTTCTATCATAATGGCGCTTGGTTCCTTTATGCATAACATCGTCCATTTAGAATTAAAAAAAAAATTATTCCAGAGTCTTTGATTGGTGACCCCCAAAAACAAAAGATTTAAAATTTTGTATAATCTTTGCCCCCCTCCCCCCATTGCTTGTAAACTTAATTCTTGCCAACTGATCGTCTTCGTCTAGGCCACTGTCTTCGGCTATACTTGAAAATTATATTATTGGAAAACAATATTCGATTTTCTATCATTGTTTTATTCTGAGTTTTTTTTCTTTTCATATTTCTGCTTTTGTAATTATATTAAAATTGAAATTTTATAAGACTAGTTTTGTGGGTTTTACTCGCGGATTATTTATAATTTTGGAAAAAATTAACATTACACAGTTCGTCATCAGATCTATGACTAAATGAGTGTTCAGCCTTAGACTCATTCTCATTCTAGACCGGAAGACGAACACAGAATTAATATCCGAAACGTTGTTCTAATTTTTTCTAAAATTGCAAATAACTCGAGCCAAACCTAGTTTTAATTCATTCCTCAAAATAATTTAAATTCTAATTATGAATACTCAAGAAAATGAAAAAAAAAAAAAAAAAAAAAAAAAAAACATTAAAGTAAACTACTGGTATTTTATTCAATGAATATCCTACATAAAAATCACTATTGATGACTTCTGGCCAGTAGTAGTTCAGTTTCTCTACTGTTATTATTTTCTTGTTTTCTTTATACATAGGTTAAGTGTTACAATAATAGCCTTTTAGAATCTCGAATTCATTATACACGATAGCTTCAATTATTCATGGCGTCTAAGTTTAAAATAAATTGTTTATACATTTAATGACTCCCTACATCATATAAAATTTAATTAGAAACAATTTTTGTTTAAATTATTAAAGAGCCGCATCTTCATAATAAAATTTGCAAGTTGAGAGAGAAAGAGAAGTGGAGAAGGAAGGACAAACGAGATAATTTCAGAATCATTCATCATCATACTTTCTCAGCATTCTCTTCTATTTCTCTCTCATATGCACACTACATTAATTTTGCTTATTAGTTGAGAAGCTAAATAAATAATTGATAGTGAAATTAAAATTTCAACAAATTTTTTTATTTTATTCACCAGTAGGCCTATATAAATAATATACCTATAAACAAGGCTCGCAGAAATTTTTTTTAAGATGGGTTGTCACATGCGGAAAGCACATTATTTATTTTCATCTACCGAAATTAATTACTGAGTTTTTCATACTTTTCACCTTTTTTTTTCTTTTATAGTATTATTTATCTTTGAGGACATATTTATTTCCGCTATCCCAGGTAGTATCAATTTTCAAATGGAAAATAAGCAAAAAGAATAACTTTTTTCTCTTTCCTTTTCTTATTTTGTTCCATTTCTTAAAATCAACTTCAATTTCTGTCATCATTGATTTGAAATTTCTTTAGACATTTTCTTCTTTTGCTTTTTTATTATTTTCTTATTATTATTATACGTTTGTATATACACACTAATAATACTTTATTACATGAAAGGAAATTCTAAATTCTATACTACCCAGACAATTTAAAATTTTTTTACACACAATAAAAGATAATTTTTTTTTCGAACAAAATTTTGTACGTATCTTCTTGGACTTCGCCAAGGGCGGCAGCTTGCCCCCCCCCCCCCCCTCCCTCCCCATCTCTCCTAGGGATTAAAAAAAATATAAATTTTTCGGAAATACTGATTTTTACTTTCTCTTACCTATGTATATATGTAATATATATATAGAGAGAAAGTATTGGATTCATGTCAAAAATTCGATGCCGAGATTTTGATGGATCTTCACGTTTTGAGGTCCCCTGAATCCAAAAAAGTGGTTTTTGCGACATGGTCTGTCTGTCTGTGTGTCTGTGTGTCTGTGTGTGTTCAATTTTAAGCATGAAGGAATTGAACTACGAGGTTGAAATTTTATATTTAAGTTAAACACCCCCCGGGACCGGAAAAATAAGCTTTTAATCAAAATCGGCCAAAGAGTACTAGTACTTTACTGATGTACTTTTTCAGTTTTTTTCGATTTTCTCAAAATTCGCTCTAACGATTTTGATTAAAATTCAAAAATCAATTATTTTTTAGATGTTCTTTCAAATGTATATTCTCTTTTTGCCCTCAAAATTGTTTGAAGCACACTTTACTCTTGTGCTTCATAGAGAAGATAGGAGAAATGGTTGCCATGGTAACAAAATATAAATATTTTCCCATACTTATAAATTTTACATCTGAATTCAAATATTCCCTACTGCCGGGAACTAAATACATGTCGACACAAAAAATCTGGTGTGACAAGCACAGTACACAACTTTCGATTACCGAAGGTAAGAGAAAGTTGTGTGCTGTGCGCCAGTCACACCAGATTTTTTTTTAATTGATTCAAAACTGTTTATCCTAACGAAACAATTTTATAGGCCAACTATAAACTATATAGTAGAGTTAATCATTGTATTTGTACAGTGAGGAACAATATTAAGTTCCACCCATGCGTTTTCTACTTTGTAATTATTTCATTGTTTTTATAAAAGAAAATGAAAATATTTGTTGGAAATTTTCTAGGTTTGAACCATGAAAGTGTCTCTTAAAAAATATATAATATTTTTTTTTAAAAACATTGAAATGATCACAAGTAGAAAAAGCATGGGTAGGACTTAATATTTCCCTTGACTGTACATTCTTCTACATCAGAGAATTCCAAATTATTCTGGACCACAGTCTCGTTTGGAGAGTGGAGCGGGAGCGGGAAATGTAAGTCAGAGAGGGAAATTTAAAAACCGTCCGCAAGAATAGATTTGATGCATTGCTCGCCGAAGGTGAGCAAGGAGGTCCAGGGGGCGTAGCCCCCGCCGAAGGCAGGCTTTGCCACTGGTATTTAAAATAAATTGGAGACATTTAAATAAGGGTTTTAATTTATCTTCTGATTTGATATAAATTTATTTGAAATTTTTATGAGAAATTTTAATTACATGAACCGTCTAAAACAACAAAGGAGAAGCCTAAATTCTAAATGGCACATAAAAAGAGTGGTGGAGTTTTACGAGCTTTTAGGGAGACAGAGAAAGAGACTGAGCCTCAGGGTGCCATTTTTCCACAATCGTAATTAGACATCTAGACGTTAGGAGGAAAATAATTATAAAGACACAACAACACTTGAAATATACCTATAAAGAAAAAAACCAACCAACCAACCGACTTGATTTTAATTTAATTTTCTTTTAAAAAAATTCAATTACAGTAAAACATGCATTTACATTTCAAAATTTTTATTGATAGGAAATTTTTTTATTATAAATCAAATTGCAATTGAATTGAATTTTTAGAAGAAAAGTAAAGTAAATAAATAATTGATAGCAACATTTGAAGTAATTTTACTAGAAATCTTTGAACCATTTTTTCCTTATACTTTTAGCACAGTGGTAGAGTGTTCGTCTCTTGTGCTACGAGTCAGGGGTTCGCTTCTAAACAGAAACAGACAGAAATTTTATTTCCATTGAAATCAATTTTTTTTTAAACATTCACACTTTTTTCTCATTCACACTCACACTCATACACACATTCACACTGTCTTTTCGGCATTCAGGCCATATAAGACATTTACGATAACCGTTATTGATTTAATATACATATATGGGGTCCAGGCATTCTTATTTAAGCCATTTGGTATCCAAATGCCTTAAATAAAATCATCGGACTGCCTGGGGTCCGAACCCTCAACTTTTGGTATACGAGGTTAGCACGCTAACCCCTACACCAAGCCCCGAGGGCTTCACAAATTTTAAATAAAATAGGAATTTTTATTATTTATTTATTTTTTTCAATTTGTTTAAGATCTTTTTGGGCATCTAAGGCAATTTAATCCCTATTTACTGTATTTCAAATGATTGGTAGCCAATTCTAATGAAATAAACTTTTCTCGTTTGGGACGGGAAGCAAACCCGGTACCATTGGCATGAGAAACTGGCGTCATTTCAATTTTGTCTTGGCAGGAGGGGGGCGGGCAAACTTTTTTCTTTAATTGTTTCCTTACAAATAGATATCTCAAATTTGGCCAAAAGATATTAAATTTAATAATTTTTTTACAGTTTATATACCCGTAGGTACATTTTGAAATATTTTATTTAGAATAATATAAAATTTAAAAAGACCAGAGCCCATGAGGGAGAGGCAAATGTCTTACCCTTCTCCCCCCCAAATGACGCCCTCTGGCGAGAAACTAATGTCTTCTCTTCAAGCTACGGGCTACGGGCAATTTTTAATACTTTGAAGAATAGGAATCGATCTAATGGATTTAAATTATTTTCAATATTATTGTAATTAAATTAATTAAATTAGAATCTCTCAGGAAATGTACGTAGCTGAATATAATCTAAATATTTATTGTCAATTGTTATAAAATGATAGATGAATTCAGTGAGTCGATGTTAACAGGATAGTTAATGCTCTTTGCTGATTCATAGCATAGAACTCTGCCTGACTGCTATTATCAAATAAGGCGTATGGATAATGGGGAAAGGGACTTATCGATCGATTTTACAAACCATCCCCCTTCCCCCACCCTCCCTCCCTCTTACTCTTAGCGTGTTCTCTTTCTCTATCACATAATAAATAAATGAAAAATAATAAAAATTGCGAACATCATTATATTATATTCTATTTATATAATTGCGCTTTGTAAACACATTCCACCCCCCCCGAATTGAACACCCTCTCGCTTTTCTCTTTCGATTTTATTTTATTTTATAAATCAACAGGTTGCTTTTAATTATTAAATATAATATTAATGCTTAAACGAAAATGAAATACACCAATTATAAATTACCTCTGATTTTTATTTATTTTTTTAAATTGTATTAGTTTACAATGAATAGTGAGTGGAAACTATAAAAATAAAAATTGAAATTGTTATAGAGCAGCGGTTCCCAACCTTTTTTGATGTGCGGCCCACTTTTTCCATAAAAAAACCGCTGAAGCCCAGTGTATATGTAAACCTATATATTGGCTTACATAATTTTTGTTTTTCCTTATTAGACATCCGCGGCTCAGTTCTAATAAGCCCGCGGCCCACGGGCTGGGAACCGCTGTTATAGAGGATTTGAAGATCATTATGCCCATATATCAGAACAAAAAACTATACATTATTTTTATTGATTTTTTTTTTAATTAGTTTTCATTCAAGCATATCATAATACATGAATGGCCCTAGGCTAGATATAATATTAATTATTAAAACAGATACTCAAACTTAAGCACAAAATTTGATAAATAATCTCCACTTTCTTACTGTCCTTTTATTTCTAAATTTTTTTTAAATCTATTTTATATAAAACTTTACCACGAAAAAGTGTTGGCAATTTAAACTTCCATTTCTAAAAGAGATATAAAAACAAAGTCCGTCTGTTTGGGAAAGTAAATATCAAAGAAGGGTCCAGAGGGAAGGCTAGCGTCTGAGCCCGCTTAAGCACCTTAACGAATAATTAATTCCATTTTAAGAATTGTTATTCCGAGTTAAAACCTCTAGAAAAAGAAATTCGAGACCATCGATACAACAAACAAATTGTTTCTCCTTTAGAATTTAGAAATTCTATACTAGTAGATTGGCTTTGGCTAATTTTTTAAAAATGATATAGAGAGATATTGACTACATTTGACTATTTTTTTTTGTCGAGATTTTGATGGTTATACACGTTTTGAGGTCCCCTGGATCCAAAAAAATGGTTTTCGCAACATGATCTGTCTGTGTGTCTGTGAACAAAATATCTCAAGAACGAAAAGAGCTACGAGGTTGAAATTTTTTGTTTAAATTAGGAACCCCCTGACACAAAGCTTTTAAACAAAATCGGTCAAAAAGTACTAGTACTTTACTTATGTAGTTTTTCAGTTTTTTCGATTTTCTCAAAATCCGTTCCAACGATTTTGATTAAAATTCATAAATCAATTATTTTTTAGATACTCTTAAAATGTATATTCTCATTTTGCTCTTGCTTGGGAATTAAATATATGTCAACATAAAAAATCTGGTGTGCAAACCCAGTACACAACTTGATCTTACTTCTTAAAGATTTTTTCTCATGTCCTGTGACTCAGATGTAAAGGATTAATTACTGGTGCTAGAGATCATTTAATTTATTTCACTTGAATTAGTTACCAAAAGAAATAAATAGAGATGGTGTCTTATTGTCCTCATATCTCGACAAAAACTTAAACAATTGAAAAATAAATATTTTTAAACTAAAATTTGATATATTCATTTGTTTTAATTAGAGAGACTATTTTTTTTATAAATAAATATTCATGCTATTTTTATTTTCATTTTTTTTTTTTTTTTTTATAAACCCAATGTGATTTCAAGTGGAATGATATTTGCGATATCCAATGAACTTTTGATAAAATGTTCTCCTATCTCTTTCTCTCTCTGATCGGCCAGGTTGTTTGTTTGTTTGAATGTACCACTGAATGTATTAGTGAGAGAGAGCGAGCACAATATTTTATTCTGAGCATATACATATATATATATTAATAATAATTGCACGATTGTATAGAAGAGCGAACGAGAGAAAGGGTCGTAGCAGCAAATGCTCGGGCAAATATCGACATTGGGGACGAAAGGGAATATTTTCTGCTTCTATGTATTTGTGTCTATGTGTATATTTGTGTGTCTATGTATTTGTGTGAGTCGGGTATAACGATCGGTGTCCGCCGAGAGATGAATTAAAAACGGAGAAGGCAGGCAGGCAGTCGAGTGGAGGGGGGGGAGGGAGGGGGTGGGGGTTGAGCCCTCCTTGTGTATCGATCACGAACAAAAACCACTGAAGACACCCCTACCCTCTCTTTCCTCTCTCGCTCTTTCTGATGGCACTACTAAAAGAAAGAAATAAACCTCTCTCTAATGGAAAGAAAGGAGATAGAATTCTATTGAAAGTGTTTATATTAATTAACATTAAGAAATTATTTCCATAAGCGAAAGAAATTTGAGTATTTATGTCATTTATAATAATGATGAAACATTTATAAAGTACAACGTGGGGCCCACGCCGCACAATTTGATTATTAAGGGGAGGGGAGGGTCTTATGTTTTGAAAATTTACTTACTATCATTTGTTTGCTCAATAATTTTCTAATCTTAAGTTAATCACAGATTCCAGGCTGAAGAGGATGGATATCTCAGTATACAAATAAGGAAACACAAATTTTCTCTTATTTTTTATTAAAGTTTTTTGTCCGACTTGATGCGCAACTTGAGTTTCTTCCTATTAGACATCATCAGGGGCTGTAATAAATATAATTATTTTTCATCACATCATTTATAAACATACAAAACATGAAATTGATTATTATTCAGGTACAGAAAAAAATATGTCAATTTTAATAAAAGCAAAATTCATTCTTTCAATTAAAATTTTTTTTTTTTCTCACCTCAAAAATTGAAAGAATGAATTTTGCTTTTATTAAAAATTGACTTACTGTACCTGGATAATAATTAATATCGTAATCCTCTCCAGCCAGTTTTGTATGTAAATGATGTGATAAAAAAGAATTATATTTATTACAGGCCCTGATGGTCTCTAAAAAGACGAAACTTAAGTTGCGCATCGAATTGGCCAAAAAATTTTAATAAAAAATAAAAAGAAAATTTGTTACCTTATTTGTAAACTGAATTGTGAGATATCCAGGCTGGAATCTGGGATTAACTTAAGATTGAATCACCGGGTTCGAGATTCTATATAATATTGAATAATTTCCTAATATTTTCTTCTTTAACATGTATATGTAAGGAAGTGGGGCATACATGTATAGTAGAAAAAATAAAAGGCCAATCAGCTATTTTTTTTTTTTTTTAAACATTCACACTTTTTTCTTATTCACACTCACACTCACACACACATTCCCACAGTCTTTTCGGCAACTCAGCCCATTTAAGACTTAAGACGATAACCGTTGTAATTAATACATATATTGGGGGTTCAGTCATTTCTATTTAAGCCAATCAGCTATGTTTATTTCTTTATTAAAGAACCCACTGCGTCGTTTCGGTCGACTATTGGACCATCTTGGCTAGAGTTGTTAACAGAAAAACCTCTTGTTGTGGACCGAACTCTAGCCATGAAGATGGTTGCATAGTCGACCGAAACGTCGCTGTGAGTTCTTTAATAAAGAAATAAACATAGCTGGTTGGCCTTTTATTTTGTCTACTACAAATTGATTCAGCTATTCACCTCGCCAACATAATTAAAATTTAAACGCAGTCAGACACTACTATTATATAATATCATTGATTATTTTTATTTTAAAAATATCTTGTATTATTATAAAAATAATATTAATGACCTTGCTAGACTCATTCATGAATACATTCATTTATTAAAAGTCCCTACTATAAAGCATTATTATTATTTAGAGATGTAAATCTTTAATAAAATTTTTTTTTCGCTTATTGAGTATTTATTAAAAATAAATAATTGATAGCAACATTTGAAGTAATTTTACTAGAAATCTTCTAACCATCCTTATACTTTTAGCCCAGTGATAGAGTACTCGTCTCTTGTGCTAGTCAAGTCAGGGGTTCGCTTCCAAACGACAGAAATTTTATTTCAATTGAAATCAATTGAAATAAAATGTAACATAGTTAATATGGCCTCAGATAAAACAAAAATAAAATTTTTCTGCTTTTCTGCTAGTTATTAACTATTTACTAACTTTCAATTTAATTGCTCATTTTAATTTTTTTAAAATACCGGTTCTCAAGCCGTTACAGTAGCCTATATGTAAACCATTAATAAAAAATAAAATAATAATAGTTTGTTTCTCTTTGTTTCAGGTAAGGTGATATATATCATCCGCTTATCGGTTTATTTCTTTCTTCTTGGTGAGTGTATTTCAGGGGCGTATATAGAAATTTTTTCGGGGGGGGGGGCCGAACTCAAAAATTTTTTGCGGGAAATTTTTTTTAAGAAACTATATTTTTTTCACACGAAATTTTTTGCGGAACATTTTTTCTATTGCGGAACCAAAGTTGTCCATCCTGCGGAAAAATTTGTTGCGCTGATGTCTGTATATCCCTATATATGTATATGTGTTTGGGAAATTTCGGGGGGGGGCCCGGGCCCCCCGGCCCCCCTTATATACGCCCCTGGTGTATTTATTATTTTTTTATTTTAATTAATCAAATTTAGCAATGAATTCATTTTAAAAATAGAGTTCGCGACTATCTTAAAAATACGAGTCCTCGTTTTTATTTTATTTTATTTTATTTTTTTAATCAAATCTAGTGAAGGATTGATTCATTTTTAGTAGATTTGGAGACCATTAAGAGAATAAAAACGCGCATCCTCAGTGACATCATTTTTTGGTACTCTTTATTGAGTTATAAATTTTCTTATTCAATCCATTTTTTACTCTGTCTCTAGCTTTTAATATATTATACATATAGGTAATAATTATAGAGAAAGTATTGTTGTTTGTAGATGGCCGTAAGGATGATCGATTTTATTATAAGGACATCGGCCAACAAAATATATACTTTTGCGTATTATCCGTTTATTTGTAAATATTTCAATTCCAGTGATATAGAATCATCTTAAGTACAATCAACAGATGTTTTGCAAATCGTTAATTTTACCCATCCAATATGATAATATAGCTGAGCATTCCATGAATGCAATTTTCATAATCACTGATTGTACTGAAGATTCTATATCACTGCAATCGAAATATTTACAAATAAATGGATAATACGCAAAAGTATTTATTTTGTTGGTCGATGTCCTTCTAATAAAAGAAAATATTGTTGTCGTGTCAAAAATTCGATTTTGTTGGAAACACACGTTTTGAGTATCCCTGAAAAAATGAGTCCCACAAAATGACCCGGGTGTGTATGTTTGTATGTGTGTTTGTAAAAAATCTCAAGATTGAAAAGAGCTAAGAGGTTGAATTATATTTTTAAAATAGATACCCCCTTGGCTCCCAAAACTAAGCTTTTAATTTATTAGTAATTTACTGATATAGTTTTGCAGTTTTTTCGATTTTCTCAACTCTAACGATTTTGATTAAAATTTATAAATCAATTTTTTAGGTTCTTTTAAATTAAATTAATAATAAAAATATACGAAATGATATCGAAGGGTTAAAACCATATTCTAGTCGATTTAAAAAATAAATAAAATAATATAATTATTTAGTAGAAAATAAAAGGTCGAGCAGCTATGTTAATTTCTTTATTTAAGAAGCCACAGCGACGTTTCGGTCGATTATGTGACCATCTTCATGGCTACAATGGAGTTTATAGCCATGTTTGTAGCCATGAAGATGGTCGCATAGTCGACCGAAACGTCGCTGTGGGTTCTTAAATAAATAAATTAACATAGCTGCTCGACCTTTTATTTTCTACTACATACTGATTCAGCTATTCGCCTCGCTAACATACAATATAATTATTGATTTAATATTTTTTTTATAGTCTATTAGACTATAAGCCTAATATTTGATAAATAATTATATATTTTCTATAAGCGTGAATAATTACATAATAATCAAGTTGATGTATTTGATTATTTGCAAAAACATTTGGGCACCGAGTCGTTTTGTGGGATTGTTTGGCTTGCCTGGCTGGCTACTCGTTAGTAATTACACAATGGCGGCTGCTGCTGATAGGGGAGATGATAATGGACAATGCGCCTCCGAAATTATATATTAATCCTCGTATATGGCCGAGCGAGCGATCTATCAAATTATAATTTTAATGATAAATACACTGATTCAAAATATATGAACGTACAGCAATCATTTGATTAAAAATTTAACCCGAATTGGATTGACGATTATTTATGACACATGAAAATGAACACACAAAAAACAGAAACCATCCAGGATTCCATATTAATTGATTTTTAATAAAAAAAAATCTTTGAAATCATTATTTTTTGTTTTAAAAGAATATTCGTTGAAAACTAAAACATACCTGAAATGATATACTAATTATTTATGGTTGAGACGGAGTCAAAAACAAAATTCACGATTTTTAGCAGTCAAATAGACCTATACTTTATTTTATCACTCCCAGGCTAAGGTGACCACAATTCCTGATTTTGGCGGGACAGTCCCGCTTTTTGGAGGACTGTCCCGCGACGCGCCGATTTTTCCAATTGTCCCACTTTTTAGAAAATATCTGCATTTCTTATTTTAAATGTACTCCAAAAATATATTTTATTTTGGTTAGGAACCGAAGTTTCGGTTTCAGCCAAAAAAGAGTTTGAAAAGATTGGACGAGACTACTAAGCTAAAAAAAGGGTTAAATAGGTCAAATTATTTTTGCAAGAGGGAAAATTGGAAATTTTACTAAAGTTACTCTTTCGGCCGATTTCATCCCATTTCTCCCACTTTGTCTCACTGAAAATGTAGTCACTTTATCCCAGGCTGACGTTTCGAACCCTTGTCTAGGCCAGAGCTGAAAATGATATTTTCATGCAAACAACATATTATTGATACACACTCCATATGCATATAATTATCAATATATTTCATTACTTAATAATATGATATACACAGTACATACTCATTTGTCGGGAATAAATGAAATTCCCTTATCACCAAGAACGGAGCGCTCAAGAGTTTGCATGAAAATATATAGCTCTGATGATGGATTAGACAAGGGGCCGAAATGTCAGCCTGGTACGACTACAATAAACTACATTTGGCCTCTAACATTTTTGAAGTTTTTTTTTGACTCCGCCTCAACTATACTTCCAGTTACAAAGACACACATACCGTACGTATTAAATGTGAGATTTCTATTGATAGTGAGCCAAAAGTCTGCTGGACTCCGTAAATCGAACTGAGAATCTCCAATCTATCCGTTGCCTTTCCATTCCGATCTTAAGATCAAGGGTTTACTGTGGAAGGCATAACAGAAATAACGCTGAGGTTAGGCTAAGGATCGCTATTTCGATTTCTGGGTGCCAGCGGCGGGCAGAGTACTTTTATCCTCCCACGCTTTTGCCAACTTTATCAGCCCGCCGGAAAAGCGTGGAGGTTCTGGTTCGATTCCAGGAGGCGCAATTTTGCCCATTCATAAACACAATCTCATCTCGCAAAATTGCTATAGTAAAATAATATTATAGTAGGCCTATAGTAATTAATATAATATAATTAATATTTATTATTGCTTTTCTTAATGAAAGCCTCCACTCCTCAGCCTCTCCTCCTCCCTCGTGGCCGAGAGGCTAGAGATAGTGACAAATGACAATATTGATAACCTCAAAAAGCCAAGAGGAATAGGTTCAAACCCCAAGCAGTCCGATGAATTTATACAAATCATGGAAAACCAAATGATATAAATAAATGTACCTGGACCCCAAAATATTAATATATCGTATTATTACTTAGAAAAGTGGACAGGGCAGGTGAACTAAGGGTTAGTGAATCGTTCGCGTACAAAACGATAATGAATAACGGAATCTAAATGGACTCAGATGGCGAAAGTCTTGAAAATAAACAAACAAATAAATAAAATTGCATTGGAGGGTGTCCCTGTTGCTTTTTTTCATTAGGTTTCTGTTTAATTATCGTTCATGATGTCACAGTGACACATTTCTCTTTCTCATTTGCAAAGGAGAAATGTGCTAAAAATTACAAACTAATCTCTATTACATTTTTATTGCTTATATTTTATTTATCATAATGTGATTAGATAAGCTTCAAAGGTCATTAGACTGAACCAAGCACTAAACCAAATTTTTCACTCCATTTAAACTAATAATAATATATTAAATAATAATATTAGATAACAAAATTATAAATCAAAAGACGAAGAAGGAAATAGTAATCAACAAAGCAATTTTCAATCAATCTTCGTAGAGGAGCCAGGCCATGAAGATGGGTTGCCTATTTCTTAGCCGACTTCTTTTCCTTCAATTGTTTAATGGAAAAAATTTTCGCTCAGGGGCCTACGTCTTGTGGGTACGTGGATGACGACCACGAGCGGCCCGAGCTGCGACATGCAGTCCTTCAGTTCTTTGTATGTCTGCCTATTTCTTCCGGTTTCAAAAACGAATGATAGGGTTAGAGGGAGAAAGTTAGGTCCGCCGACCCCGCATCTCGGCAATAAGGCGAGGACAGAATAAGTTTAATTGAAATTTTTTTTTCTAAATTAAAAAGGATAAATGGAGTAAAACTAGGCCTACTAATACTTAGAATCCTTTTTCCATGAATATATTGAATATTTCTTAAATGAAAATATAAACTTGAGAAAAATTAGTCTGCACTTATCCCGCATCAACTTTATTCTGTATAAAGATTTCTTCTAATATAGCCTACTATTAATATGAATTTGAAATCATTTTCCGAAGAAATTTCTTATTTATACAATATTTACTGGAGTGAATCGAGTGACCATATGACTTCCGGGAGTTGAACCACGGGATCTCCATCCTAACCAGGGCTTCCTTCCTTTGCACAAAGCCCTTGGACCCCTTGGAGTCCCGTAGTTCGACTCCCGGAGGAAATTTGTATACCAGGTACTGTTTATGGAGAAGCGGGATAAGTTGAGACTAATTTTTACAAATTTGAATTTTTAATATATGCGGCGTTTGTTTGTATACACTTTCCAATTTGTGTATATTCCTAATAACATTGTTATCTGGAAATTTTTTTTTAATTTTCGGCTACGGAGGTCATTTGGAGTTAAAATGTCAATATATTTTTGAAATACAATGAACTGATAGCTACTGAGAGACGTTCAACATGCTGATTCGTCGGGGTCACCCATTCGATGTTTTACTACGCTTGGCATCACTTAACCGTAATGATTGTGGTGACTGTTGGTTGCTCTCTTCGTTGCCTGTTCCCCGGCGTAATCTTCTTTCTGCTATTGCTGAATGGTTCAAAGCCAATTTGAAACACTTTTTGTCATCTAGAGTGGTTATAGCCCACCAAATCTCTTTCCTTGGAACATCTCTTTGAGATCTGCTAAAAGGAAGAAGGCCATATCTGGTGAATATGGTGGGTGAGAAAGTAATTCGAATCGTAAATATAGTAGTTCAAATTTCTCAACGTTTTCATTGACTTGTGGATCGGTGCAGTGTCTTAATGAAACAAATCTAGCGTCACTTTCATATATCGACAACGACGGAACCGAATGTCATGAAATTTTGAAATACTATCGAAAAACAAAAGCGGCATTTTTGGCCTCATCTGTCAGTCCTGGGACTAAGGACCTATTTGTTATATATATCTCCAGACAGTGTTATTAGGAATATACACAAATTAAAGTAGCTACTGAATATATTCAGACGGATATAAATAATATAGGGCTACTGTTATAACACAGTCCCAGTTGTGATGACGCTCTGTGACCGAAACGTTAGCCGTGGCTTAAAAAAAAATCTCTAAAGAAAAAAAAGTTCTTTTTATTCTTCATTTTGAAATTTTCACTCACACATTCTCCCCTCATTATTAATTTCGTAATTATTAATTCATTTATCCTTAGACTTAATTATTGCTTTTAATACAGTAGAATTACGGTAAATTATATATCTAATTTTAGCATTTACCAGTGTATAAATTTATATAGGTATATTCAATATATATATGCACTGAATAATAATCAGATCCAAAATTACCCTAAAAGCTACAATGTCTCCTGTTGTCCTTTATTGATTGAATGTCTGTAGTAAATTTAATACTTGATTGATTGTCTTGTACAAATTGAAAGCATCTCTCTTTATATATAGCATATTATGCATCCATATTCACCAGGGTAAATTATCCAGACTCCTTTACAAGGAATTAATAGTTATTATTAACGGGAGATAATTATACCCCTCTGAAAACATTAAAGTTAATTATTCAATTGAAATAGATTAAATTATAAACGGCCAGAGACAAACCACTTGGCTTTAACTGCAATTTAATTGTCTATTAATGAAGAAGAAAGACACCAAACTAGCTCAAAATGGATTTTTATTATTAAAATATAAAATAGTTAAGTTATATTAAATTAATATTTAGACTGGCATTAATTTTACTAGCTAAACTTATAATCCTGTAATGAAAGAAGAATGAAAGAAGTCACCTTCTGGAAAAAGAAATAAGAAAAAGAAATTTTTTTTTTTTAAACTGTCTTGCCATTTCTGACATACGACGAATGATGAAACTTTATTAAATTTAACTAGGTAGAGCCTTGTTTCAAAAGGATGGAATTTTTTCAAACAATGCTCAAATAGACTGTTCATTAGCCAGTCAATATATCGATTAAGATAGCAAATTTGCGAGATATGTTTGTGCTTAAGATTGGGTAAAATTGCACCCCCTGGAGTCGAACCAGGACCTCCACGCTTTCGCGGCGGGTGGACTACCCTTATCCTAGGGCGCCAGCCCAATTTATTAAATTTAATTTTTTAATTAGAACTGATTATAAATTTAATTTTTTCGGCATCCGAAGCTATTTAATCTAAACTACCTCTTTCATATTAAAGTCCTGGATAATAAATTGACTAATTTGGCTTGTTTGTTCTTTGTTTTAAATAATAACAATTTGAACAAACTTTGATTTATAAATACACACAGCTAAAATGTTGTTAAATATTGACTTTAGTGAGATTTTTGATTGACATTTTTTTAAATAATCTCTTTTTTTTACTTCCCTTTTTACTTTTTTGTTTAATAAGCGCCTCTAAATAATTTTTTTTTTTTTTTTGTTAATAATAATATAACCAACTTGTTGAATGGACTATAGGGGTGAAAGCGAGGGTCGGAGGTTAATGACATCACAAGCTACACTGTAAAAAAAAATTTTAATTTTAGAATGTTTTAGTATAGTAAATTTACAAATTTTTCTTGTAAATGATAACTACCATACATTTGTATACTAAATTTACAAATCTATGCATTCAAAAAATTTTTACAACCAAAAAACATTTTAAAATTACAATTCTCTTGGAAAATTAGAGTAAATATTGTAATTTTACCATTCGATTTCTAATTTTACAATACAACGGCATTGTAATTTTAGAACACAGTTTGTAATTTTAGAAAAGGGTTTGTAATTTTACAAAAAGGTTTCTAATTTTACAATACAACGGCATTGTAATTTTAGAACACGGCTTGTAATTTTAGAAAAGGGTTTGTAATTTTACAAAAAGGTTTCTAATTTTACAATACAAGGGTATTGTAATTTTCCTTTTAAGGCTGTGAGACTGCCAACATGGCCGACTTTGTTTCGACTGCTTTTTAGCTTTCTTAATAAAGACATTTTTGGCACTATAAGGATTTATTTAAGTTATAATAATACAAAAAATAATAATATTATGATAACTTTAAGTTTATTTTTTATTTTATTATTTAGTAAAAATAGTTTACAGTGAGGTCATACTTGAATGCCAAATAGCAGAGATAGATCATTAGTTAACAGGTGATTCGATGGTCAAATGGACTAGGCAGCAAGGCTTCTACCAAAAAGGTCAGTGTTCAAACCCTGGAGGGATTTTTCATTAAATAAAAATATTTACTTCACTCCATTCAGGTAGAGACGCCCCCTAAAGGTCAATAACCTATGGGTCCAGTCGTAAATTTTTTTTCTTTTTTCTAAATATTAGTAAAATTACAAACATTTGGATTGTAAAATTGCTAAATATTTGTAAAATTACCAGACTTTTGGACTCGAAAATTGCTAAATATTAGTAAAATTACTAAATATTGGTAAAATTACCAGACTTTTGGACTCGAAAATTGCTAAATATTAGTAAAATTACCACACATTTGTAAACGATTTTTGCAAAGAGTTTTGTAAAAATATCATTCAACTGTATAGTAAATTTAGTATCTATTGGTCTTGGAAATTTGCTTACAACAAAAAAATTGTAAAATCATCAAAATTTTTTTACAGTGTAGGGCGCCAGCCCAATTTATTAAATTTAATTTTTTAATTAGAACTGATTATAAATTTAATTTTTTCGGCATCCGAAGCCATTTAATCTAAACTACCTCTTTCATATTAAAGTCCTGGATAATAAATTGACTAATTTGGCTTTTTTGTTCTTTGTTTTAAATAATAACAATTTGAACAAACTTTGATTTATAAATACACACAGCTAAAATGTTGTTAAATATTGACTTTAGTGAGATTTTTGATTGACATTTTTTTAAATAATCTCTTTTTTTTTTACTTCCCTTTTTACTTTTTTGTTTAATAAGCGCCTCTAAATAATTTTTTTTTTTTTTTTTTTTGTTAATAATAATATAACCAACTTGTTGAATGGACTATAGGGGTGAAAGCGAGGGTCGGAGGTTAATGACATCACAAGTCATAATATAGTTATTCTAAGATTCTGATAAAAAAAAAATTTTATTCATCGCGTATCAATTAATTAATTAATAAAAAGCGATTCTATAGATAGAATTAACTTTTGACCCCTTTTTTTTTCATAAACATTTTGAAATAACTTACAATATAAATACAATGTTTCTTTTATTACTGTATAATTGTCTGGGAATTTAAATTATACACTTGGTTATGTGTTTCAAAAATGTTTTATTAACATTTCATTTATAGACATTTGAAAATTATTATACGATAATTTAAAGAAAGACCACGAACAGAAGCAGCAAAAACAAAGCCTTTGATTTAGAAGCCAAATGCCGGAGTCGTTTCTGACGAAATTTTATTTGTCCAACTTCAGCCCTTACTAAAATAAAATATATACATTTACATTGTATAATTTTGTAGTAGTAATTGAAGATGGACAAATAAAGCTTCGTCCGAAACAACTGTCTTTTTGTCATTAAATAATTAATGTATAACTCAGATACGGCTTCAATGATTGAGTAGATTTTTTTTTTTTTATCTAAATTCGGACTTTACATTAGTGAGTTCCATTTAAAAATTCAATTCAATCGGCCCAGCAGTTTCAGCGATATAGGTATAGCCTAAGTAGTGAAAAAAATGGAAGATATCTGGTGAAAGAAGCGTTTTCGATCATATGTTTATATTTGTTGTTTTTGTATTAAAAATTTGTATTGTGTTTGTTAGAACCAAGGGCGGATCGAGAGCACTTTTTTCGGGGGGGGGGGGGGGAGGTGATTATTTTTTACCTGGTCGCACATCACACCACTTTCTCTTATTTTATTTTTTTTTTTTTTTGTAATTTCAAGTTGTATTCCCCACTTATCTACCACATTTTTTGTGTCGAAGTAGATTTGAACACACACACACACACACACACACACACACACACACACACACACACACACACACACACACACACACACACACACACACACACACACACACACACACACACACACACACACACACACACACACACACACACACACACACACACACACACACACACCCACACACACACACACACACACACACAGACCATTTTGAGAGACTCACTTTTTTTTGGAATGAGGGACTCTGAAAAGAGTATTTCCATAAATTTTTGACACAATCATAATATTACACATATGTCTATAGGTAAGAGAAAGTATATATATACATGTACAAATCAAAATTTGAAGTATTAATTTTTAAAATTTTATATTAAAAATAAAATTTAATTTAAAAGAAAAATATTTTTCTCAAATCTCGGAAGGGGGGAGGAGAGGAATTACCTTTACTCTTCCTCCGCCCTTGGTTAAAACCTAGCCACAGCGATTTGCCTCTAAACGGATCGTTAATAAATTTTTTTTTTTGTCCAAAATAAATTTATTTTAATTTTTTTCTTTTTGACCGATATAACCACCCCTTGAATCATCTCTCCACATTACATAAACAACCTGTATAAAAAATTAATAAAGATATCTTAAACTTTTTTATAAATTGTTATTCAAACAAAAAATAGAGAGAGAGAGGGGGGGGGGATGTTCAGCGCAGATGCTGCTCTCTCTCTATCTCTTTCTCTTTGTAGATGTCACTCCTAGCAACAGGATTAACGGACATCTAAATATCCGAATTGGTAACGAGAGAGAGGGAGTGCGGGGGTGGGTAGGGGAGGGGAGCCCAGAGCAGCAAATGTCAAATAAAGACGAAATAAATCATTTGCGACATGAACAGAATCAATAGGTAGGCCGAGAGATTAGGCCTCCCTCCATCACCCCAACTCATACGCATACACTGCAATGTAGTTATTTCAATCTGCCCATATAGAACACCATCATGTTTTTTTTTCCTTATTTTATTAATTAAATTTTTTTATTCAAAAGAAGGTCGAAAGATTAAAAAAACAAATTGTTAATCTTTTAACCTTTTAAATATTTTTTGGACATATTTTTTTGTTTTATATTTTCAAATAGAACCTTTTACCCAGAATCTGTGAGGTAGCAAGGGCGGATCCAGAGGTGTTTCTCGGGGAGGGGGGATAATCTGGTGTGACTGGTCGCACAACACACAATTTTTTCTTAATTTCGGTAATTTAAGGCGCATTCTGTACTTGTTTGCCAGAATATAAATACAAATCAAATTTTTAAGTATTAATATTTAAAATATTACATTAAAAATATATTTTTTTGCGGAAAAAAAAGTATTTTTTTTCATCTCTCGGGGGGGGGGGGTAATTACACTTTCCCCCTCCCCTTGAGAGATAGTACTTTTTTACTTTCTCTTACCGATATATGTTAATTTATAGAGATAAAGTATTGGTTTCATGTCAAAAATTCAATGTCGAGATTTTGTTGGATATACATGTTTTGAGGTCCCCTTGAATCCAAAAAAGTGGTTTTCGCAATATGGTCTGTCTGTGTATGTGTCTGTCTGTGGACAAAATATATCAAGAACGAATTTTTCAATTTTTTTCAAAATTCACTGCGAATTTTTCGATTTTTTTAAAATTTAAAATCAATTATTTTTTAGATGCTCTTAAAAATGTATATTCTCATTTTGGCCTTGAAATCTTATGAAGACCACTTCAAGGGGGGGGGTACTCTTGTACTTAATAGGAAAGATAGGAGAAATGGTTGCCATGGTAACAAAATATAAATATTCTCCCATGTTTATAAATTTTACATCTTGATTTCTAATATATCGGCGGAAACTAAATATATCTCGACACAAAAAATCTGGTGCGACCAGTCATACCAGATTTCTTTTGCTATGATATCACTAAAGACCGGACAAAAAAAGCATAAAAAAATGGAAAAAAGTGCTTAAAAAATAATAAAAAACTTGAATAAAAAGTTGTTAAATAAGCATAAAAGTTGAAAAAAAGCATCTCATAAGCAATTTTTACTCATAAAGAAACTAAATTTATTCCGCCCCGCCTTGCGAAAAATTTTGTTTTTGCGGTACCAAATTTTTTCACCCTGCGGAAAAATTTTTTTTTACAGGGCTATATTTTTCTCCCTGCGGGGTTTTTGGAAATTTTTTTTTTTGGGGGCGGGCCCCCCCCCCCCCTTTATATACGTCTCTGGTGTAGGCGTGTGTGAATGGGAAAGTGTGTTTTTTAATAAAATAAAAAAAAATAAATAAAATAAAATAAAATATAAATATTCGTAAAATAAGTTCAAATAAGCACGAAAGGGAAACATGCATGAAAACTCAAAAAAAGCATAAAAAAAATGCAATCTCAATACACTTAGTTTTTCCTAATTCGTATAGAAATTAAATATCTAATGGTTGCTTATAAAATTGAGCAATAAGCATTTTGCTTAAAATCCGGTCTCTTGATATCACTATACTTGTATGGTTGAGGATGGACAACATTTCATTAATAAATAAATACGTTGAGATACATTTTGGAAATCAGTTAATTTAATTATTGATTAAATCAAATAGTTTTGTTTGTCGCTTTGAGCTAGTTAAATTGAAAATTTCTCTCTCTTTCGTTAGCAGTTTTTTTGTTTCTATAGATATATAATTTTGTATTCCGAGTGGGGAGGTATCTCGTTAAATTTGCTTTTGGTTGTTTTAGGAGAGAAGAGTGGTAAGGGGAAACTTTTGACATTTGACCTCTAATCAATTCTCAATTTGTTCGATTATTTGAAATTATCTAGTTTACTATCAAGTACTCTCTCTGCCTCGATCTAATTTAGATAATTGCTTTTCAAATTGGAATTATTTTTGTTATAACATAAAACAAAATTCCATGTTCATTTTCAAAGTGGGAGGGGAGCCGGGGCTTATTTTATGCGACCCTTTGATCTACAATCAATCTAATCAAATATTCTTACAATACTCCATTTAAAATACATGCCTTTGAATAGATTCGATTATATAGATTATACCTGTGATTCTCAACCTTTTTTTTTCGGGTACACTTTAAATATTTGACAGCACACTTAGGGCCGGTTGTTAGCAAACTTTACAGATAACAAATCATCGATATAGTAAAAAAGAACACGCCTAACCTTCGAGTTTTTTCACATATTTTTAGCTATCTGAGATATAAGGAAGGTTTTGTGAAGCCTTCTCTTTTAATTTCACCCCTTAGTTAAGCCTTATACCAAACTTTGGGTTTTTGCTAACTACTATCTGGGCTCTTGTTTAATCATATGACTAGCTTAACTAGAACTGAAAAGACTCGAAAGTTATAGTCAACTAGCTTATCGGATGGATAGCTAATTAATTCGAACTGTAGCAACAGGCCCTAACAATAAAATAAATTTAAATAATTTTACTTTGTTAATTGTTTGATGTAGTTATAATCGGGGGGCTCGGGATCGTTAGATTGATCGCTAAATTCATCATTCTTTCTTTTTTTATCCTTTTATCAGCAGATTCTTTTATAATAATATAAAAATAATTTATTGTAAAATTTGGCGGCACATTTAAAGAACCTTGCGACCGCGACACAAAGGTAGAGAATCAATGATATAGACAACGTTAAATACTAAGGAGCAAGCAATCTTCTTTATTTATTTGTCCATGTTTTTATTTTATTTCACAATAAAAATGCTCTTGTTCTAACGTAACGGGGATTAAAACGATTAAATTCTATGGAGGTGACTATAAACTCTGAAAAAGCTTTTAGATTAACGACGACAAAAAAGGAAGATTTAAAAAAGACCATTGACCTTCAGGTGGATTTCCTTAATTAAATAAATATAGCTATAAAAAAACAAACATTCTTATTCATAAACCCCTCTCCCCTCTTTATTTAAATTCCGTAAGTTTTTGGTGGTATTTGAGGGCATAGGACAACTTCTTAAGACAAAAGGCGAATCATTATTACGCATGGTAATGTAATTGCTAATCAGATTAGATGGTCGTGGGCATTTGAATATTGATTGTTGCCTTGGAGGGCGCATACATAATTACATAATACATAATCAGAATGGGCTGAGATTTGCAGACCTCTGCTGAATTATTAATTGATTAAGGGATGGACGTCTTGAAGGGACGAGGGCCGTCCCTAATCAATACCAATGATAACCTCAAAGATCAATTCCTCTATTAGAGATTAGAAAAATTAGATAGGAACAAATTTACTAAAATTTAAGTATTTTTGATATGTGTGTGTGTGTAATTGAGAGTATATAACGAAAAACGGAAATCATTCAAAAAATAGTGTTGATTATTATTTTGATTAGGGGGATGAAGGGTTGTTATTTAAGAAAGGCCTTGGAATATTCCAAATCACTTGTTGACATTCTTTTCCAGCTCTAAATATAGTTAGATTAGAGAAAAATATATTTTTTTACTTTTAATAAAAAGGGAATTGATATTTTCATCTATTTATTTTTTTTTTCCTATACACAAGAGAGAGAAACAAGTTTTCTCGTTCAGTCGAGAGCGTGGCCTGCTGGCAGGCGCTGCTATCTTTTTTGTGTTTAAAGTGAATCAAAGTGAATAATTGATATAGTGTAACCCACCCTGACCTCGCCGTCAGCAAACCCACCCTCTTGAGAGTCTTATTAAAGGTAATTATTATACATTTTATCGCTGAAAAAAAAAATGATAGAAACAAATAATTTGACTGCAAAAAACGATTCTTTTGAATATGAAATTAAATATTTTGTATTTCACTAAGGGTAGAGGGAGAATATAAGCTGTTGAGAAGGAGAGGGGGAGTGTAGGTGTCATTGAAAAAATTAGTTTTTTATTTTTTATTTATTTCTTTTTAAACACTTTCTCATTCACACTCTCACAATCACACAATCTTTTCGACAACTCTGGCCAGCTTTATAGGATAACCGTTATTAATTAATAATACATATTGGGGGTCAGGCATTTATTACCATTTGGTATCCAAATGGTAGTAACAAAATGTATCTAAATAATGGTAAAAAACAGAGAGACGGTGAGAGGGAGTTTGTAAATAATTTATTTTTCATTTCATATATCGATAATCGTCAGGTAAAATCGATTGAATACATGCGACAGAGTCATTTAGAAAATAAAATTTTAAATAAAAGGTATAGAGAGACCGGGGGCGGGTTTTGTTTGTACAAAAAGGCATTATGCAAATAAACGCCCCCTCCTCTTTGCGAATAAATAAATAAATGCACATTGGGGCTGGGAAATTATTATCATCAGTTCTCTGGTACCGAGAGGAGGGGGGAGATGATCCAATGAACAATTTATACAAAGCACAATCGTTTTGCTGGTTTTATAATGGACATTTTATAAAATTGAAAACGATACGATAATCTTATAATGAATGGATTTGCGTTACTATAATAATACTAAATTATTATCATAATGTATAAAATTATATTTTTTTTCTATCCTTTATAAACAATTGTTTTTTTAACATATAAATTATTATTATTTATTATTTTTTAAAATTTTCTGTCTCTCAACAGAGTTTAATTAACTCCAATTACACAGAGACAGAGAAGAAAGACATTGGCAATGTTTGAAAATTTTCACGGCAAGTGGGATTTGAACTCGAGTTGAATAGCAACACTAGATTAATAATCCGCAGCTTATCCGATTAACCACGAGCAAATTATAGCATAAACTAGCCGAAAGAGGATTTCCCCCCCTCAATGAACTTGCCTAGTAATTAAAAATTTATTTTACGTTCTCTTACCTATACAGTATATGTTAATATTTAGATGGTATGTATGTATGTTTGTATATGTTAATATAGAGAGATTTTGATGGATATACACGTTTTTAGGTCCCC
>JAKCPI010018417.1:0-21582 GCA_023213315.1 Euborellia annulipes
TCAGTGGCGTAGTGTGCTTAACTCGCGCCCGGGGCACAATGCCTTTTTAGCGCCCCCCCCCCATTCGAAAACCATATATTATATTTAAAATATACAAAATTATTATGGGGGCGGTATAACTCGCCGAAAGTAAAAACTCGCCGAAAAAAAAGTCGCCGAGAACAAAATCGCCGAAAATCCGAAAATAAAATATTTTTTTAAAATCTGGTGTGACTGTCCCACCAGATTTTTTGTGTCGACATACGTATAGTTTCCGTCGATATATTAGAAGATGTAATGAAATTTATAAGTAGGGCTCTGGCCCTCGGACTTGGTCTAGTGGCTAGCGTGCTGGCCTTCTAAACCAAGGGTCAGGGTTTCGGATCCCAGGCAGGCGGATGATTTTATTTAAGCCATTTGGCATCCAAATGGCTTAAATAAGAATCCCTGGGCCCCCAATACATTTATATTCATAAATAACGGTTATCGTTTAAAGTCTTATATGGTCTAAGTTGCCGCAACGACTATGTGCATGTGTGTGTGAGTGTGAGTGTGAACGAGAAAAAAGTGCGAGTGTTTTTTTTTTTACAAAAAAAAAAAAAAAAAAAAAAAAAAAAAAAACACTAAAAAACATCAAAAATATTTTGTGTGTGTGTGTATTCAATTTTAAGCATGAAGGAAATGAGCTAGGAAGTTGAAATTTTATATTTAAGTTAGGCCCCCCCCCCCCCCTAGGAGCGTGAAAATAAGCTTTTAAACAAAATCGGCCAAAAACTACTAGTACTTTACAGATGTTATTTTTTCAGTTTTTTTCGATTTTCTCAAAATTCGCTTTAACGATTTTGATTAAAATTCAAAAAACAATTATTTTTTTAGATGTTCCTTAAAATGTATTGTCGACATAAAAAATATTTTATTTTGGAACTTTTCGGATTTTTGGCCGTTTTTTTTCGGGGAGATTTTTTTCGGCGAGATTTTGCTTTCGGCGAGTTTTTCTTCGGCGAGAATTATTATATTACACTGGCACTAAATTTAAAATATATTTTCCAGAAATCAATTATAATAAAAATAATAAAAATAAAAATTATCCAACAATTTTTTGTTTTGCGGACCATTTGGCGCCCCTTTGTGAGCAGCGCCCGGGGCATCATGACCCCCCTTGCACCCCCCCTCGCTACGCCACTGCATTTGCTATCCAAATGGCTTAAATAAAATCATCGGACTGCCTGGGGTCACCATGCGTTTTTGCGACCGGAAGAAATAGGACAGGCGAAGGGTCTAACGCCTGTTGAAAAGAGGAAGGAATAGCAGTGGCGTAGCGAGCTTAACTCGCGCCCGGGGCACAATGCCTTTTTAGCGCCCCCCCTCCCAGTCGAAAACCATATAATATTATACAGAGGCGTATATTGAAATTTTTTCGAAGGGGCCCGAACTCTAAAATTTTCCTGCCTGCGGAAAATTTTTTTCTCTGCCATTAAAACCATTTTACTTTTTTTTTATGGAGGCTAAATTTTGCTGAATCTTTTCCCCTTCCTGCGGAAAAATTTTATATTTTTTGCGGAACCAAATTTTCCCGTCACGCAGAAAATTTTTTTCTCGGACATTAAAATTATTTTTTGTTTTGCGGACCATTTGGAGCCCCTTTGTGAATAGAGCCCGGGGCATTATGATCCCCCTTGCTCCCCCCTCGCTATGCCACTGAGGAAGAGACAGACTTCCAAAGAACTGAAGGACTGCCTGTCCTAGCTCGGGCAGCTCGTGGTCGCCATCCACGTACCCACAAGATGTGGGCCCCTGAGCGAAGAAAATTTATTTCAACAATTAACAATAATGACAATTAAATTATCAATAATATGATTAGTTTTGCCAACTTTTGACTTTGAAAATAACTAAATGCTACGCCCTCGGGCTTGGCGTAGATGGTAGCTCGCCTGCCTCGTATACCAAGGGTCAGGGTCTTGGGTTCGGAACCCAGGACCTCAATATATATATATATATATATTCAAAATAACGGTTATCGTATAAAGTCTTATATGGCCTAAGATGCCGAAAAGAATGTGTGACTGTGTGTGTGAGTGTAAATGAGAAAAAAGTGTGAGTGTTAAAAAAAATAAAAGTTAAATGCTAAAGAGAGAATGAGTTAATTATCGCACATTAAAGTGAGTCATTCGTTCTCTCTGATTAATTTAAGGATTAACTCAATCATAATTACTGTATCTGCTGAACGTACATTTTGTTAAATGTCCAAATTGCCCAAAGTGGATCTATAAGTTAACAATATCTTGGCTCTGAAGATAGTCTCAGATGTCACTAAAACGTTAAGGAGATTGAAAACATCAGCTTTTATTTTGGAGACATTTCGACCGGCATCACGCCTTGTCATCTTCAGTACCCATCTATGCTGGCGTTTTCAATCTCCAGATATCCTTTACGTATTATAATTTTTCAAAATAATATATCTTTTCGGAGGGAATAATTATTTAAAATTTTTTGCCTAATCTAAATTGTTTTTAAACTCATATAATTATTGTCGACCTTCTGCTGGTGGACTTTTAATATTTGAAGTATATCGATCCAGGCAGGGGGTGAAAAGAGGGTGGTGCAACATTTTGAAGGGAGGAAAGCCTCAGGGGCTTTGTGCTGAGGGGGGAGGCAAAAATCACTAAAGTTCCAATTCATACATATTCCCTAAATTATATTATAATCTCATAAATACCAAATAGAGCTTGGAAATATATAAAAAGAAAATATTTTTTTGTCAATTCAAATGCCCTTGAGCGTCATTAGGGTGAGGGGGTGGAATTCACCCCCTGCCCTTTCCAAATGATACCAAACACATTAATTTTATAAACATATGTATATATTATCTATTGATCTATTTACAAATTAAATTCATGAGGGGACAAATCGAATTTAATAAGTATAATACAAATTAAAAGAAATATTATAAAAATGACTTACCAATATGAATTGGATATTTGATATCTTCAGAATTATCAGAAATAACAATTTCCTCTTGAATACATGCCATTTTCTTTTCAATATCTCCTATTATACAATGGATTTTAGAAAATAAATAATGAAAGAAGGATGAATAAAAATAAAACAAGTGAAGATTGAGTTAGACACCGGTGCAGCTGGAAGCGCAGTGGTGCAGCCAACTGGGCTTTACGAGAACTAACATGGAGCATGGAGATCATGGAGATCTGGAGCCAGGGCATCAAACCCGCGAGCAAATGAAAAATATTTATTTTCTAAATATTTTTATTTTATTAAAACAAAAACACATTTATGAAAATATACATAAAATAACCATAAAAACCATAAAATAACCATTTTTCTTTTTTTACATAAATTATATTGGCCGTGTTGCCTGGCAACGGTTTAGAGCAACAATCACCAACTTTGCAGTTAAACAATGCCAAACACACTGAAGCCCTCGGGCTTGGTGTAGGGGTTAGCTTATATACCGAGGGTTGCTGGTTCAGATCCCAGGCAGTGTTCAACTTTTTCTTGGGGAGGGGGGAGGACAAATTTTTTGTTAGGGGAGGGGACAAACATTTTTTTTTTTCTTAAAATTTACTTACAAAGAGGTACTCAAATTTGGTCAAAAGATATTTAATTTAATTAATTGTTTAATTTTGTACAGTTTCTATACTCGGGGGGAGGGGCAAATGCCCCTCCCCAAATGACGTTACTGTTAATTAGCCGGAACCTTTCAAATGAAATGAAATAAAACGCATGTTTCCATATGGGAGGAACTAATGTCATCTTTTGCAGCCTAAAGTAACCAGCTTCTGAATCGGCTATTAACGGATTTTCGAGACGCGAACCTTAAATAAGAATGCCTGGACCCCAAATATATATATATAAAAATATATATATATATATATATCAACGGTTATCGTATAAAGTCTTATATGGCCTGAGTTGCCGAAGACTGTGTGAATGTGAGTGTTAAAAAAAAAGCACGCCGAAACTTCGGAAAAATAATCGATTAATCCGATTAATTGATTATTGGCAGAGCTGCAACAAGGGCGGGGTCGCGGGGGGCCGCAGCCCCGGGCGCATTAAAGAAAGGGGCGCCGGTAGCTTTTATATTTTTACAAAAAAAAATTGTATTATTCATTATAGTGAAGACAAAAAATAACAAACAAATCTAAAAATAATATTAAATATACTTTTTTTGTTTTTAGAAGGAATAATATAATATTTATCGTCTGGTCTAGGATGGGGGGAAGGGCGTTGGAATTAGTCAGGGGCGCCAAAATTTGGGGCCGGTATTTTGGCTGTATGCAAATTTAATGTTGAATAAATTTTAATAAAATATAATTTTTTTTGGTAGGGGAGGGGGGCGCAAATTATAATTTTGGCCCTGGGCGCAAGTTTTACTAGGCGCGGCCCTAATTATTGGATCTGGACAGACGAAAAAATAATCGATTATGAAAAAAAATTAATCATTTATAACTTTTTTTTCTCTAGTAAAATTTCCATTTTTCTCTCTCGCGAAAATCATTTGACCTTTTTTTTTTGTATACGAGTTTCATACCATTTTTTCAAACGCACATTTCCTGAAAATAATCGACCAATAATTTTTTAAAAAAATAATCTGTGAATATTGGATTATTTTGCACAGCTTTACTCCTGTGACAGGTCCTCTTCCGAGTAACATTCTGGGGCAACCAAGATTACAGCTTTTCATTGCCTGCAATATAGCAGGGAAAAATATACACCAGAATCATAGAATTGCAAAAGAAATAATCACATTGAGTATAGCGAGCAAGATAATCAAGTATACAAAGTTTTGAATATTCACAAATTCAGATTTTTAGATATACAAATTCGGATTTCTTTTATTTATTTATTTTTTGGTTGAGAAGCGCATTGTCTCGCTTTAACAGAATTTGTTTTTCGTTAAGTAGACTACTACTCTTAAAAAAATTTCGTTCAAATCGGTGACAGGAAGGCCGTGCATTCCCCTTGTTAGTCATATCACAATAACAATCACAACTAACTCAATTATAACTCTACTTATAAAAGACTAATATTATGATTTCGTAAAATATGAGTATTTAAATGGTCACGTCTTGTAAAGGATTTATCGCATAAAACACATTGAAATGGTTTTTCCCCTGCATGTGAATATATATGAGTTTTAAGATTGTCGCTACGACTAAAGGATCTCTCGCATAGATGACATTTATAAGGTTTTTCTTCAGCATGTGTATAAATATGTGATTTAAGATTATCGCTTCGAGTAAAGGATTTTTCACAAACATGACATTTGAATGGTTTTTCATCAGCATGTGTATATATATGCGATTTCAGTTTATCGCTTCGAGTAAAGGATTTTTCGCAAACATTACATTTGAATGGTTTTTCACCTGAATGTATATATAAATGTGATTTCAGTTTATCACTTCGGGAAAATTGTTTATCACATATATTACAACTATAAAGTCTTATTGTATGTGTTTGCATATGTGTTTCAAGTTGGTCGAGTTGGAAAAAGCTTTTACTACATTTGTAGCATTGATACGGGGGCTTTTGAAATGGAGTTTTTTCATTTATTTTTGTGTGCGAGTGCAAATGTAATTTGAGTTTATCTTGCCGTGAAAATTCTCTATTACACATCTCACATTGAAATGGTTTCAAGCCCGGGTGTGTTTTGAGCATGTGTAGATGTGTAAGTTGTTTCTGACAAGTATCAGATTGAAAGGGGTTTTCTTCTGTAAGTGTTTTCATTTGTGAATTACAGCTATACATTTTTTCACCTGTGTGTAATAAAGTATGTTTTTTGAGATTGGAAAGATGATTAAATTTTTGCTCACAAAATCTACATGAATAAATCCTCTTATTTTCTTCTTGACTATTTTCTACATCGTTTCTTTGAAGTTTTTTAGGTTTAAATAATATAGTTTTTGATTGTAAAGATGTTTCTAAAAATAAACAGAAATAATTAGTGCTCATTTATATTAAAAAGTATAATTCTAATATTTACTTTCAGTGCCAAACTGTTGAATTTTAATTTGATTATATGACATTATATTCCGTGAAACACATTTTGCATAATGTCTACCCAGGAAATGTAAATTTATAAAATTTGTCATACACAATGGACATGGGTAGACAGGGCCTGTGAAAAACAATCAAAATAATTTTGTGTACACTTTAAGCATAATAATAATAATTTATTAAGACTAAAATTTTTAGAAAAATTGAATTACCAATGTGAATTGGATATTTTTTCTCCACAAAAAACTCATCTTTTATATATACTGACATCTTCACTATATTAGCCAAATGATGGGAGTAATAAATTTACAATTTATTATTAATTTATAGTAAAATTAAAAAAAAAAATCACAAAATTATCACAAGCAGACAATCTAGAACAAATAAATTTGGAAATTAGGCTTGCAAATCATTTATTTATGGTGGGGGGACACGGAAATGATCTATTAGCTAAGCTTTCTCCTGGCTTTCTCTGGTGTGAATGCATGTTACCAAATTATTCAAAAAATCCAATACCAAGTGAAATAAATAAATATGTTATATATCGTTAATTAATTAAATTTGTATTGTTTGTGGGACCTAGCCACCGAGGACTGGTGCCTCTAAGCGGGTGGTTAATTAGGTACCTTGGTTAATATATTCATTTATTTATTTAAAGTGGTACTTATCTTCTTTTGAATAATAATAATACCATACCTACTTTTAAATAAAAATATTTCATTTAAAAAGTAAAATTAATTAATATTTTATTTTTTTCTTTATATCTAATATTAACAAAGTTTGTTATATGAATTATAAAAAGTAATTGAACCAATCTTTATACAGACAAGTGATTATTAAAATTACTTTCATTTTAATTAAAAGAGAAATCATTTCAAAAAACCTTTTTAAATTCTAAATAAATAAATTTAAATTAATTTTAGTATTTAAATAAAAATTTAAGAATTTTAATTAATTTTATGTCACTTTTTTTATCTGGTTGGTTCAATTGGTTGATATAAAAGTTGTTTCAATTACTTTTTAAAAAAATGAACTTTTGAATAACTCCAAAAACCATTCTTTATCAAAATCAAGGTCAAAATATATTAATAAATTTTACTATTAAAAAAAAACAGGGGGGGGGGAAAAAAAAAAAAAAAAATTAAATTCGCCCCCCAAGGGAAAACATTTTTAATTAAAACTAGGAAAATAATAGTAGGGGGCACGCTGAGTGGAGGTAGATCAGCAGATCCGTGATGAGACTCTCGGCTTGAAATTCGACGAAGATCTTATACTAAATATGAGCATAGAAAATCTAGTATTAATATTAAAAGTAAACATTAATGAGCTTCATTGAAGAGTGAAACTAGGAACCAGGACATTGATTGAAGAGCTAATAGAAATCGTTAAGGCATACAGAGTTCAGACATTCAAGTTTTTAGTTATAAAAACTCAGATTTTTTTTTTTATTTGACTTCAAACTTTTCATATCACAAAAATAATCAAAAATATAAACTCAAATTATCACCCTATTAATAAAAGGCTAATTCTATATTTGCACTAGAAATTAATTAATTGCAAATTATCGCTGGACAACACATATAAGGAATGTTTTCAATCCCCACCTAATCTTTATTTTAAAAATAATTCAATTTACTATATATTTCAACTCATTTTTAATTAAATTAAACATAAATTAAACATAACTAAAGTAAAAAATAAATTCAAAAGATTGCAATCTTTTTTTAAGATCTTTTTTTGGCATCTGAGGCCTCTTCCTGATCTCGTCTTTATTTATTTCAATTGATTGGTATTCAATTTGATTGAAATAAATTTGGCGCCTGGGACGGGATGCGATCCCTTGACCTTTGGCACCAGAAGCTAATAATCTTCCTCTGTGACAAAGGTCAAGAGCCCCAACCTCCAATAACAATGCACTTCCCAAGAACAATTGATCAGATTAGCTCCCACTGGGTGTCCAACTCTCTAAGCAATAAGTCTAAGAAAAATAAAAAGATTATCTTCCTTTTCATAAGAGAATTAGTAACATTATTATAGGAGTTTGTAATTATTGACCACATATTGTATTAATTATTTATTAAAAATATAAATACTTTACGTTTCGTCTGCTTATTCTGCAGTCGTTTTCAAGTACTGTTCACTTGCTTTAACGATGATGTCTAACTTCATGAGAATGCGTGTAGATGGCGCTAAAGTTTGTGTTTAACATCATAGGAATGACTATAGATGGCGCTGATGTCGTACAAGTGTCAATACTTGAAAACGATTGCAGAATAAATAGTCGAAACGTTGTACGTTATTTATATTTTTAATAAATAATTAATACAAAATGTGGTCTATAATTAAAAAGGAGGAGACATTGGCAATGTTTTAAAATTTTCAAGGCAAGTGGGATTTGAACACGAGTTAAGTAACAACTTTAGATCGTAATCCTCAGCTTATCCGATTAACCAGGAAAAAATTATTTTTCCTATTAAAAATTGATAGAATCTAATTAGTACAATAAAATATAGTTTTAAAACTATTTATTATAAAAAAAAAAACACTTTAAATCCTATTTTCATTGATTATTCCCGCTTTTCATGGATTGAATATTATGCTTTCGAAACATATGATTATTGTAATTATCGCGTCTTGTAAAGGATTTTCCGCATAAACCGCATAGAAATGGTTTATCCTCTCCATGTGTATGAATATGCGATTTAAGATTATCCCTTCGAGCAAAAGATTTATCGCATAGATGACATTTAAATGGTTTTTCATCGGCATGTGTATATATATGCGATTTGAGTTTATCCCTTCGAGTAAAGGATCTCTCGCATATATGACATTTAAACGGCTTTTCTTCAGCATGTGTATATAAATGTGATTTAAGCATATCGCTTCGGGAAAATTGTTTATTACATATATCACAACTATAATTTTTTATGGGATGTGTTTGCATATGCTCCTCAAATTGGGTGAGTTGGGAAAAACTTTGTTTACATTTTTTACATTGATAATTATTAATATGATTTTCTAAATGCGATTTAAGATCATTCCTATCAGAAAATGATTTCTCGCATTGATAACATTGGAAATAGAGTTTTTCAATTATTTTACTGTGAGTGCGTAAATGTAATTTGAGATGCGTATTTTGAGCAAAGTGCTTATCACATATCTCACAATGATATGGTTTCTCGCCCGTGTGTGTCTGATAATGTGATTTGAGTCGGTGTGGATGGGCAAAGTGTTTCTGGCATATATCACACTGAAAAGGTTTCTCTCCTGTATGCGTGCGCATATGTGAATGGAGACCGCCAATTTGAGCAAAGTGTTTCTTGCAGATATCACATTGATAAGGTTTCTCTCCCGTATGCGTTCGCATATGTGCAGTTAAGTTATTTCGTTGAGTGAATTGTTTGTTACAAAAATTACACCGGTGAGGTTTTTCTCCCGTGTGAAGATAAGAATGAATTTTGAGATTGGAAGAATTATTAAATTTTCGTTCACATAAGTTACATTGATACGTCCCTTTTAGAGAATCCCTTTTAATTTTTCGTCGAAGTTTATATAACATTTTTTTTGATTGTAAAGTTGGTTCTAAAAAAAAAAAAAAAAATATTAGCACTTATTGTTTATTAAAGTTCTTGACGATATTTTTTATATTTACGTTCATTTTTAAACCGTAGATTTTTACTTTTATTATAACACATTAGATTCCTTGAAATACACTTTTCATAATGTCTGCCCAGAAAATGTAAATTAATAAAATTTGTCATACAAAATGAACATGGAAAGACAGGACCTGTAATAAAATAAAATGAATTAGTTAGGCTAAGATTAATACATATTAAATTAAAGTTACTCTACGAGGGCGCGAATTTACAATCAGAATTTGTAATCCTATGAACAAAACTTTTTCGTGTTTTTTTTTCTTTCTCAATTTTATTTTTATTTAAAAATTTTGTACAGTAGTTGAGATTACTACAATAATTAAGTATATTTTTGGAAACTTAAAAGCCAATCAACAAACAAAATAGTGAAGTCTACTTCACTGAGTTTAAAAAAGAACTATAAAGTCATTTGAATATTTTTTTATCTAGAACCGAAGGTCTCAACTCTTCTCAGTCGAGTCATGATTCAGAGGAATTCTGCAATTTTTTAATCTATTATTTTCTTTGTTTTTTAAATATCAAATTAATGTGCGCGTCTCGAAAATCCGTTAGTAGCCGAATGAGAAGCTGGTTACTCTAGGCGGCAAGAAATGGCGTTAGTTTTTCCCATAGGAAACAAGCGTTTTATTCGATTTCATTTGAAAGGTTCTATCTAATTAATTAAAGGCAAAAAATTAATTATTTTAGGAAGAGACAGACATGAATAGAATAGAAGGGAGGTCTGTCCCAGCTCGGGTAGCTCGTGGTCGCCATCCACGTACCCACAAGATGTGAGCCCCTGAGCGAAATTTGTAGATATTTTAAATAGCTTTAATTTAAATAAAATTTGAGGTCGATAGGTTCAAAATTGTGGCCGCTGGAATCTCCCAAAATTAGCACCCCGAGACACGCATCTTAAAAAGCGGAAAGAAAAAACAGAAAATGTTTCATATCATAGAATATTTACAAATTAGCTAATGGGGCGTCTTTATTTTTATTAGAGTGAGGTGGATAGCTGAGTAGATCTTGTAGTAAGGAAGAAAGAAAAGAGCGATTGCAGCAGGTTTATTTCGTTTATTTTCGTCTTTATTTTTTTAATTTTTTGAGAATTCCAAGCTTGTACAAAAATCTAATAAAGAGGGAGGTATAAGAGGAAATGTATCAGCAATTTCGATTGCGAAGTTTATTTCTTAATGGATAACATGTTCTTCATGCAAATTTTCAATAAAAATATAGATATTTTTTTATTTTCAGGATTTTATTAATGGATGACTTTACCACCAGTTTCGGTCACTCAATTGGCCATTATCAGATCTACAAACAATTTCCACAACATGAGTGCTGGCTCAATTCAAAAATCACCCAACAATTGAGACTAAAGCCCGGTAGTTAGGCAGCAAGATATATAGAAATAAAAATTATTTCAATGTTTTAATCCGAAGTTTAGTGAGCGTGTGTCATTTGGGCTGCCTAATTACCGAGTTTTAGTCATAATACTATTGCAATAGATGGTATGTAATTGTTTGGTGATTTTTGACTTGTGCCTCATGTTGTTAAAATGTTTGCAGAACTGATGATTTGAGTGACCGAAACTGGTGGTAAATGTGCACAATTACCATGGGCGAATCTAGGAAATTTGCCTAGGGGACATGCGACCAGCCATCCTCCGGGGGGCCTGGAAGGCCTCATATTGACACAATTTTTCTTTGCCCCCCCCCCCCCCTAGCTGCGCCCATGACAATCACATTAATAAAATCCTGAAAATAAAAAATATAAAATTGCATGAAGAATCTGCTATCCATAAAGAAGTAAACTTTCCAATCGAAATTGACAAGTCTAATATTTGTACAAACTACAGTAAAAATGTCAATATTGATATTTGAAAATATTTTAAATATCTATGGTATATCCCATAGAAAATGTATGAAGTACACATATTTAAAATTATTTCAAATATTATTAAACGTGTACAGATTAGATAATATGGGGTTAGAGTAAAAATAATAAATATTTTTGAAATGCTAATGAATTTTGGAAAAACATGGTCGAGCAAACAAAATATTTTTTTTTGATCAGTATTTATTAGTAATCGAAATAACATTTTTTTAAATATTTAAAAAATTAAAATTTTTAACGAAAGAATTGAATTACCTATGTGAATTGGAAATTTGTTATCGTCAAAAGACACATCAGTACTGTCAATTTTTTCTTCTTTAATTTGCAAAGACATCTTTATAGAAATCAAATAAATGTGAATGCAATAAATTACAAAATTTTAACAATTAAAGAAAAACTAAAAATAAATAATAGAATCACACATTGATAAAAAAACACTGATAAATCTGGAAAGAGAACGTGACGCACTGGCGTGGAGGGAAAAAAAGCTGAATGACGTGAGGATAGTAAAGCTTTCCGGGATTAACATTCATCACATCATTTAAATTTGGCCCTTAAAAATTTAAAATTATTAATATCTTTTTATTAATTTTTATTTAAAAATTGTATTTAATCTATTTCGTTATTACAATATTTTGGCATATACCATCTATTGCAATAGTTTTGAGACTAAAGCCCGGTAGTTAGGCAGCCCAAATGACAGCTTGTCTGTGTGAGAAATACCTTTTTCAAAGCAGAGACCGAAAGTCATCTTCATATTTCTTCTATATTTTCGTTATTTTTAGAGATATTTGGTTTCCACGCTCTTATTTAGGCTAATAAAGAGATTGGATAAAGAAAGAAACCTTAAAAAGTTTACTAACATAGTCAAAAAAACATGGGCTGTATTCTAGATATTAGCCTAAAAATTATCTCAGATGTTTTAATTTAAAAAAAAATGTTTAGTGAGCGTATGCAATTTGGACTGCCTGACAACCAGGCTTTAGTCTCAATACTATTGCAAGAGATGGTATATTATTATTATATTTAAATAAATTGTTAATTACTATTAGATAAAATTGAATTTTATTGTTTTAAAGTCTTAAATAGAGGTCTTTTATTATAATTTAAAAAAAATATGGGCAATTTTTTAGTACTGGCGCGTTTCAAATGTGAGCCAAATCAAAGTTTTTTTTTTTAACTTTTTAAATTCGTTTTAAGGTCTTTCTTTTTCGGCATCGCAGGCCATTTAGACCCCGTCCCTATTTATTTCAATTGATTGGTATCCAATTCAATTGAAATAAACTGAAACAGGATGTGAATGAACCCTTGACCTTTGGTATCAGTAGTTAATGCTCTACAAATCAAAGTTCATCATCAAAATCAAAAGTCTGAACATTGGCTTCAGGGACGGTAATGTGGGTATTAATCCGGATTCAAATTAGCATTAAAGAGATGCTTTTATTATTGAAATTGAGAATCCATGGCGATTTTTGTCCATTTTATTTTATTTATTTCAATTAAAGTCTTTTTCGGCATCGAAGGCCATTTAGACCCCGTCTCTCTTTATTTCCATTGTGATTCGGGATGCGCACCATTGACCGCTAGCAAAAGAGGCAGAAACTCTACCACTGGGCTATTTTTTATTTTTTTAAGGTCTTTTCAGCATTTAAGACTATTTAGAACCCATTCTGATCTTCCTCACTACGCATGCGCCGGACGCTTAATCCAACATACCTATTATAAAATAATATAAGAAAAAGAATAATTCAATGAAACATTATAAAATATGATAAGTAAGTAATACATGGTGCGCTATGAATGAGATGTGGCTATCTTGATTTGTTTCTTGAAAAAACTTTGTTGTGGCTTCGAATATTTTGATTGGTAGCCAAATTAATAGAAATAAATTTTTCACCCGGGAAGCTAGTCCGGGACTCAATATACGAGAATCTAATGTCTTCTTAATGAGAAACTTGTATTTCCTCTACAATTTTTCCCGCCCCTTTCCAGGCTTGCGGCAAATTTCTTTTTTTCGTGTGTCTCATCCCATCTTTTCAAACTCAGGTTTTGTTTGGCCGGCCGAAAATTTCGGCTGGTTTTTGGCCGAAACCGAATATTCGGTCGGTCGGTTCCTAGTTTTTACCTCTAATTAAGGATGAAGGAAACAGAGAGGTATTTAGGTAGAATCAAGACATCTAGGGAATAAAACCCTGATTTAATTGAAATGTATACAAATTCAGAGTTTAACATTTAGAATAGAAACGCTGATTTTTTCTGTTTATTTGATTTCATACTTAATTGTAAGCATGGGAGTATCCAGCTGCCTCCCTTCCAAAATTGAAATAAAAATAAAAAACAAAAATTATAAATAAAAAAGTGAAAAAATGCCGCCATTCTTTTAGTTAGGTGGCATTTAATAAAATAATAGTTCCGTTTTGAGCTGGATACCCTCATGTCTGTTAAGGCGGCTACACAGGTAACTGCAAACTTGACAAGCATGCAATTGCAATCTTTTTGTACAAGCAAACAACAAAAATGCTTGCTCAAAATTCTCCTACAGTTTGCTTGAACAAAAAGATTGCACCAGCATGCTTGTCAAGTTTTCAGTGACGTATCTAGCCACCTTTGGTCATATCAAAAACAATCACAATTAACTCAAGTTAAAAAGAGTATCATTGTGATTTCGTATAATATGATTATTTAGATGGTCACGTCTTGTAAATGATTTATCGCATAAAACGCATTGAAATGGTTTTTCCTCAGCATGTGTATAAATATGTGATTTAAGATTATCACTACGAGTAAAGGATTTATCGCATAAAACACATTTATATGGTTTTTCTTCAGCATGTGTATAAATATGTGATTTAAGTTTATCCCTTCGAGTAAAGGATCTCTCGCATACATGACATTTGAATGGTTTTTCTCCTGAATGTATATATAAATGTGATTTCAGCTTATCGCTCCGAGAAAATTGTTTAGGGCATATATTACAACTATAAAGTCTTATTGTATGTGTTTGCATATGTGATTCAAGTTGGTGGAGTTGGAAAAAACTTTTATTACATTTATTACATTTATAAGGTTTAATATGGTTTTCCAAATGTAATTTAAGCTCATTGCCATCAGTAAATGATTCCGCGCATTGAAAACATTGAAAAGTGTTTGTATGTGTTTGCATATGTGACGCAAGTTCAGTGAGTTGGGAAAAACATTTATTACATTTATTACATTGATAAGGCTTCACATTAAGATGGCTTTCCAAATGAAGATTAAGATCATTGCCATCAGCAAACGATTTCCCGCATTGGTAACATTGAAAAGAGTTTGTATGTGTTTGCATATGTGACTCAAGTTCCGGGAGTTGAAAAAAACTTTTATTACATTTATTACAATGATAAGGCTTCACATTCACATTAAGATGGCTTTCCAAATGTAGATTAAGATCATTGACATCAGCAAACGATTCCCCGCATTGGTAACATTGAAAAGAGTTTGTATGTGTTTGCATATGTGACTCAAGTTCCGGGAGTTGGAAAAAACTTTTATTACATTTATTACATTGATAAGGCTTCTCATTAATAGGCTTTTCTAAATGCGAATTGAGATCATTGGCATCAGCAAATGATTCTTCGCTTTGAAAAGAGTTTGTTTCCACTTTTTTTGTGTGAGTGTTCATATGTAATTTGAGATGCTCCTTTTGAGCAAAATACCGATCACATATTTCACATTGATGTGGTTTCTCGCCGGTATGTGTCAGATAATGTGATTTGAGTCTGTGTGGCTGAGCAAATTGTTTCTGACAAATATCACACTGAAAGGGTTTTTCTCCGGTATGTGTTCGCATATGTGAATTGAGGGTGTTAGATTGAGTAAATCGTTTGTTACAAATATTACAGCGATGAGGTTTTTCACCTGTGTGGAGTAAAAAATGTTTTTTGAGATTGGAAGGCTGATTAAATTTTCGGTCACATAATTTACATTGATAAGTCCCCTCTTGAGCAGTACTTTTATTTTCTCCTTCACTATTTTTCACAGATCTCATTTTTTTAGATTTAAATAATATGGCTTTTTGTTTAGATGTTTCTAAAAAAAAGAAAAAAAAATTAGAGCCTATTTATAAGTAAAATTCTAAAAACATATTTCTAATATTTACTTTCAGTGCCAAATTGTTGAATTTTAATTTGATTATAAGACATTATATTGCGTGAATTACATTTTTCATAATGTCTACCCAGGAAATGTAAATTAATAAAATTTGTCATACAAAATGGACATGGAAAGACAGGACCTGTGAACAAAAATTAATTTATTAACCTTATAATATAATTTGGATTTTTTGAAGGCTAAGTTAATTTTTCAGAAAGAAATTAGTGAAATTTAATTACCAATGTGAATTGGATATTTGGTATCCCCAAAAGACTCATCAGAAATTTCAATTTCCTCTTCTTTAATATATAAAGACATCTTCTTTATATTATCCAAATGAATGTAGGTAATAAAAGTTTAAATTTAAATTCAATAAATGAAAAGTAGAAATTTAAAACCACAATCAAAACCACAAAATGACAAATGCAAATTAACTGGAGCTAAAAAGCATAAATGAGGTCTGTCAACAACAGGGAACAGACTCTTGCGGACAAAAAATCAACTAACATAAAATCGATATGGAAGCGGTTAATAGAAAAAATATTATTATGATATTAATTATAGCCCCAGGCAACTCTAGGAGAGGGAGTTGCGGTGGCATCCCATCCTGTGGAAGGGACGTAAAGAAGAATCGCTCTAAATGAAGCTTTCTTCGAAGGAGTCGGTGCTGAGGGAGTCCCTCCTCAAACTAGGACACCCTCCCTAGCATAGAAGATGTGGGGAGTTAGAGATAGGAAATAATGTAATTCCAAGGGGTGCCGGTAGATGGCTACGGCCAGAGGCCGGTTGGGTTTGAGGTGTGCCTTCGTACTAATTTAATTATCTATAAGATATAGAGCGAATTTTTTAAAAATATCTTTTATTTAATGCGATTAATCTAAAAAAAAAAATTTATTTTTTCGAAAATCAAAAAAAGGGCTTCTATAAGTTGTAGATATTTTAAATAGCTTTAATTAAAAAAAAATTTGAGGTCGATAGCTTCAAAATTGTGGCCGCTGGAATCTTCCAAAATTAGCACCCCGAGACGTTCACGGATGGAATTTTTTTTCAAACAACTCTCAAATAGACTGTAAAAAGCCAGTCAATATATCGTTTAAGATAACAAATTTGCGAGATGAGTTTGTGTTTGATTGGGCAAAAATTATGCCCTCTGGAGTCGAACCAGGACCTCCACGCTTTGCCCAATGTTGAGCCGGTGACCTAGAATAAGGTAGTCCGCCCGCCGCGAAAGCGTGGAGGTCCTGGTTCGACTCCAGGGGGCGCAAATTATTGCCCAATCAAACACGAACTTATCTCGCAAATTTGAATATTTTTTCAAAAATAATTTCTATCACAAAAACTAATTTATAATAATTAATTATAAGTTTACTCACAATTTATATATCCAGTAGCAGTAGGTCAGTTATCTATCCAACGTGCTATACAACCCAATAGGTTTGATTGAAGAATTTCGTCAAAAATTCACAACTTTTCTTGAAGCTTTCACTAATTTTCCAAATTGACTAACGAACAAAACAAATGCACCTCCGGATTTCTTCAATTTAGAAAAAGGGATCATTCGCGGCCTGGCAAAACCAAAAGATTTCTATCAAAATTAAAAAGAAAAAAAAAACATCATTTCCTATATGGTTTATTTATAAATAACAAGTAAGTTAAATTAGAAATTTATGTTATGTCAAAAAAAATTTCATTGTTAATGATAAAAGGACAGATGGGAAATCAAATTTTTTTTTTAAAGGAATGAGGAGTACATAATATATTTTTGTATAAAAATGGACAAACAAATGTATATATATTTATATATATATATATATAATAAAATTTATAATTCTGAAATTTGTGGTAAACAGTAAAAAGGCCAAAAGAAAGCATAAAATAGCGAATTATTAAAATCGAAGGCACAATAAAAATTGAAATTTTATAAATTAATAAAAAAAAAAAATAAGAGAAAGAAAATGAGCGAGAATAAATCGTATACCTGAAATTGTTCGATGTTTTTATTTTTGCCCTCTTCGATTGTATCTTATGATCTCTTTAAGATTATTATTTATAATTAATATTATTATTTTTATCAGAAAATAAATATTCATTTTATCAATATATAAAAAAATACAATAATTTTGATTTGATTGAAATTATTATTTAAAAAAAAAAAAAGAAACAATTTTTCTTTTATAAATAAATCTATTAATAAGATCATAGAATATGCCTATGAGATAAATAATTAAAAATTAATTAAGAATATTTATATAAAAAAAAACTCAAATTCTATGATCCACTAAAAAAAAATGTTAAAAATTTGTTTCTTTTTTTCCCATTTTTTTTTTTTTTTTTAAATTTCAATATTTAAATTTTATATTACTAAGTAACATGCCAATTTTTTTTTTAAATACAATATCAATATATTTTTCTTAAAAATTTTATTTTTTAAATGACAACATTTTGATTTTTTTTTTTGAGCAGACTATCGGACTTATCTAATGAAAAAAAATTATTTTTTTTTTTTTGATTGCTATTTCAAAAAGTAAAAAAATACATTATTTCTAAATTACGAGATTTTTTCTTTTTCTATAATAGGCCACATCATTTTGTTTTATCATATTTCTAAAATTATGATGTTTTCGATTCATCACTCCAGATCATAGGTAGCTAGGAATGAAACGAAAACGCCAAATTCGAACAAATGGAAAGAGGTTAAAGATACTATCAATATATTCTGAAGAACTGTAATCATTGTTTCGTTGATTGGTTAGCGTACCTAGATAAAAATGATTTTGGTATAGATACTTGAGAGTAGAGTATCCACTTCGTCCCATTCTTAGAACCATAGGCGAAATTTTTGATGGAGGGGGAGGGGTTCAAGATGATTTCCCCCCCCCCCCCCCTCCCCCAAGTAATAAGGCCCTGGACCCCCCTCCAACTGGCTCGGGCGAACCCTCGCCTTGATCCGAGTCCCATCTCAGATCTCTTTAAGAAAAAAAAAATAAATAAAAATTTAATTATATAACAATTTTTATTATTTTTCATTTGAGAGATTTAATTAATTTTAATTGCCTTTAATGCTTTATAAAGCAAGACAAAACTTAATGCTTACTAATGGTAAAATTCTGAATTCTGGAATTTTTGCGCTTTTCTTTTGAGAATTTCGGGATCCGAGTACTTTCCTGGAATCTCCCTTTCGTCCTCTAAAATATTGCAAAATTCTGTTTGTAAATCCCCCCCCCCCGCCGTGGCTACGCCTATACTCAGAACCACTTTGGGCGAAGCTTACCTATTTTTCGCCAACAGAGAGCGCCGCGGTCAGTGAAGGTGTGGGGGGTAAGCTCCGCCCAAAGTGGTTGTAAGTATGAAAAAGTGGCACGAAGTGGACGATCTACTCTCTGGTACTGTATATTAGACAAACAGTGCCATTTGGATGGAACTTGTGCTAGGGAAATGGAGACTTCCATCTCTGTCATCATCGTCTCTGGCTTGAGATGGTAGAGGGGGTCCCTGTCTCCCTGCGATACACATGTCACATTTGTCTAAAATACATATTATTTTAAGTCTTAAACAATTAAAGATGAGTCAGAGATCAGCGGAGGTCCAAAACCTGCTACAGAAATATTTGACAATTTAATTTTATAAATTAGAAATTACAGAAATTACGATAATACTATATTTTATTCTATTTCAATCTCAATGATGGATTTGTTCGAGATAAATTTTGTTAAATCATAAAACTATGTTAATTTAATAAAATATAAGCATAAATCGTTTTTTGTTCAGTCCTCCAATGATCTTTGTTCTTTTAAGACAGATAATTTTTTATAGAATTTGAAAAATATTTTTAATACTGTATATTGTATTTATTATAACATTCAGATATTATATTTATAAACAATTTTGCAAAATGAGATTTTTTAAAAGTAATTATGGTCTCTGAATGCTAAATAAAGTCTGTTTATAAAAAAAAGGAGAAAAAACCTCGTGTATAAAGATTTAAAGTCCGATTAAGACTATGAATAATAACATTTAAAAAATAAAATTTATACAGATTTCATATTTAAACTAAGATCATAATTAATTGACTCGAATTTATTGATATGTATATCAAGAAATTATGTGTATGTTATAGCAAACAAGAAAAAAAAAAGCTGGTAATCTGTATAAATTTTATTTTTTATTATACAAATTTTGGAAGATAATTTTTATATATAATATATATATATAAATAATAATTTCATAATATTTAAAATATTGATAAAAATTAAAATATTTTGATTTGTGAAAGGAAAAAAAGAGGGAATGAGCACGATATGATTATTGTTTTTTAATGAAATATGAAAAAAAAGAAGAAAAAAATAGGAGATGATGGGAAGGGAGGGGGCTATTTATAAAATAATCTGGTGATTGAATTAATTAGTGCCAAGATTTAAACATCTAAAAAAATTAACAGCTAAAAAATAAATTATAATATAATAACAACTTTTTTAATGATATTTGTAATATGTATATATTTATATCAGGGGCGTATATAGAATTTTTTCAGAGGGGGGGGGGACTCTTTTTTAAATATCCCCCTCAAAAATAATTTTTAAATTACTGGATATCCTGAGCCCCGAGGCCCAGATCCTCTCAAAGACAAATCTCCATATTTTTTTTTTTTTTTTTTTTATCCAAATTTTTACCTTCTTTTTTTTTTTATTTAAGAGTTTCAGTGAAAAATTTCGGGGGGGGGGCTTATATACGCCCCTGATTTATATATACATATATAAATATATAAATATAAATATATACATATTAAAATACTTAAATATATATCATTTTGACAATTTGCTTATAACTCTTATGAGAGCTCCATTTTCATCTTTTAACCTTTGGTTCTCTCCTCGAATTTGATCCAATATCTAAAAGAAGAGAAAATAAAATGGAAAGAAAAATAAATTAGTATTATTAATTAAAAGACTGACAAAGTTAAAACAAGAAATGGTTTTTGGGAACGTCTTTAATTGATAATGAATCCTTTTTTCTGTTCTTATAAAAATTAAAAGCCGCCATCTTTTGAAAAATGACGACCAACAATTCAAATAATTGTTGTTTAGTATTTAACAATGAACAGGTTATATGATGATAAATGTATTATATTGTTTAGGAAGTTAGTAACTTAATCATTTATAAATATTAATATTACAAATTAAAATAATTAATTAAAGGTAATTTTGAACAATCAATACATCAGTCACACGCCGGGTAACCCTGGAGTTTACCCCGCTTTTTCCAAAAAAAGATACAAAACGAAGACGAACTTGGGAAAAAAAGCCCACAAAGTTCAGAATATGAGTATGTGAGCCTCATAATAGAATTGTAATTGAATAAATGCTCAAGAGTGAAACGATTTCTTAATTTGAACCATTCCTTTAACCCGTTTTATTCAGTGGGGAGAAAAAATATGCGATTCGTTTGGAAAACAAACAATTAATTGGGAATACTAATTCGCAAAAAATGTTTTATTCAAAAACCATCTCTTAAATATTTAACTTTGTCTATCTAACTTAATTATATTTTAATGAGAAGCAAAATAAATGATAACTAATAATGAGATGATCCTCAATTAAATAATACATGGAATAAATAAATAAATAAACTATAAATGAAAATAAGCATGCAAACAAAATCATCAACGATTGCAAATACATGCATAAATTAACAAATTATTTAAGTAAAAAAAAATTTTTTTTTAAATGAAAGAGAAAGAGCGAGAGAGATAGAGAGATTGATAAAGATAATGAAAAGGGTATTACTAACTGATATACAAATAATTTTCGACATCTTATTTTAAAAATATAAGGTGATCATTTTAACAATTGATATAACGATACTGAAGGGCCTCAACAATTTCAAGATTTCTAAAAAATTAATTATTTTTATTTTCCACTCCCAATTA
>JAKCPI010018418.1:0-69491 GCA_023213315.1 Euborellia annulipes
ATTTTTACTTTTTATTTTAATTAATGAATGACCGTCGCATTGAGATTTTTATTCACTATTCTTCTTTTTTGAAACGACACTAAAATCCGGTACGACCAGTCACACCTGATTTTTACGAAGCGAAATGAATTTGATGAAAAAAAATCTCTAAGGATATTTTCTATTGCTTTTATAACATAACTATTCATTACACAACAAAATACATAAGAAAAAGTCATCACAATTTTCACTACCTGACTCCCCTTTTATTTAAATAAAATGGAATCGTCCACCTTCCCCCCTAACGATAATTAGTATTAGAGAAGCCTAGGTACTCTCCCTCTCTCGTTGTAATCACATTAAAATATTCAATATAATAATTCCCCCTCTCTTCATCTTCCTCCCACTTCTGACTAATTAGCCAATCACAAGGGTTGTATTCTTTGACGCCATTAGGCCTGCTTAGAAAAGAACCCTGAGCTAGCCTAGAGAGGTTAGTAGAGGGGAGGCTTTTGAGTAAGGATTAACCTGTGCAACTTTTATCAAGAAATACCCACGCCACCTCAGTTATAAGGCAGCCATCATAGCAGATGGCAGGCTCTCTCGCGCTCTCTTCGTTTCTCGCAGTTTTTGCCTAGGTATTTGAATTCTAAATTGCTAATTATTTATTAATTATTCTCAATTAATCATTCAATATTTATAATTGATAAAAAATTTCAAGAATTTCTAGATTTTTTTTTTAAATTTATTAATCACTGCCTCAACCACAAACCACACTTATTTTTTGATGTTAGATGACGCCTTTAAGCCCCACATGCCCCTTTCTGAATATATGTGTGGTTTGTAGTTGAGAAAGTGGTTAATAGAATAAAAAAAAAAAAAAAAATATCTATAATTTATAGATGTCAAATACTAGGCAAAAACTGCGAAAGAAAGGCGAGAGAGCTTATAACTGAGGTGGCGTGGGTATTTCTTGATAAAAGTTGCACAGGTTAATCCTTACTCAAAAGCCTCCCCTCTACTAACCTCTCTAGGCTAGCTCAGGGTTCTTTTCTAAGCAGGCCTAATGGCGCCAAAGAATACAACCCTTGTGATTGGCTAATTAGTCAGAAGTGGGAGGAAGATGAAGAGAGGGGGAATTATTATATTGAATATTTTAATGTGATTACAACGAGAGAGGGGAGAGTACCTAGGCTTCTCTAATACTAATTATCGTTAGGGGGGAAGGTGGACGATTCCATTTTATTTAAATAAAAGGGGAGTCAGGTAGTGAAAATTGTGATGACTTTTTCTTATGTATTTTGTTGTGTAATGAATAGTTATGTTATAAAAGCAATAGAAAATATCCTTAGAGATTTTTTTTCATCAAATTCATTTCGCTTCGTAAAAATCAGGTGTGACTGGTCGTACCGGATTTTAGTGTCGTTTCAAAAAAGAAGAATAGTGAATAAAAATCTCAATGCGACGGTCATTCATTAATTAAAATAAAAAGTAAAAATCTGGTGTGACTGGTCGCACCAGATTTTTCGTGTCGACATATATTTAGTTTCCGTCGATATATTAGAATTCAAGATGTAAAATTTATAAGTATGGCAAAATATTTATATTTTGTTACCATGGCAACCATTTCTCCTATCTTTTCTAAGGAGTACAAGAGTAAAGTGGTCTTAAGAAGATTTCAATCACAAAATGAGAATATACATTTTAAAGAGCATCTAAAAAATAATTGATTTTTGAATTTAAAAAAAAATCGTTGGAGCAAATTTAGAGAAAATCGAAAAAAACTGAAAAAGTGCATCAGTAAAGTAGTAGTACTCTTTGGTCGATTTTGTTCTAAAGCTTCGTGTCACGTCCCATGGGGGTGCCTAACTTAAATATAAAATTTCAACCTCCTAGCTCTTTCCGTTCTTGAGATATTTTGTTCACAGACAGACAGACAGACCATGTCGCGAAAACCACTTTTGACTTTCTCTTGCCTATGTATATATGTAATATATATATAGAGAGAAAGTATTGGATTCATGTCAAAAATTCGATGTCGAGATTTTGATGGATATTCACGTTTTGAGGTCCCCTGAATCCAAAAAACTGGTTTTCGCGACATGGTCTGTCTGTGTGTGTGTGTGTGGTTGTGTGTGTGTTCAATTTTAAGCATGAAGGAATTGAGCTATGAGGCTGAAATTTTATATTTGAGTTAAACACTCCCCGGGACCGGAAAAATAAGCTTTTAATCAAAATGGGCCAAAGAGTACTAGTACTTTACTGATGTACTTTTTCAGTTTTTTTCGATTTTCTCAAAATTTGCTCCAACGATTTTTTTTTTAATTCAAAAATCAATTATTTTTTAGATTCTCTTTAAAATGTATATTCTCATTTTGTGATTGAAATCTTCTGAAGACCACTTTACTCTTGTATTTCATAGGGAAGATAGGAGAAATGGTTGCCATGGTAACAAAATATAAATATTTTCCCATACTTAAAATTTTACATCTGAATTCAAATGTTCCATACTGTCGGGAACTAAATATATGTCGACACAAAAATCTGGTGTGACAAGCACAGTACACAACTTTCGATTACCGAAGGTAAGAGAAAGTTGTGTGCTGTGCGCCAGTCACACCAGATTTTTATTTTCACGATCCAAGAATGAATCTACTGGTTTATGTGTATTCATTTTAATATTAGTAACTGATGTCCAAATGATTTATAGAAAATGAGGAGGGAAATGGCTAACTAAGCAGGACAAGCTGCAGAAAATGTGTTCGAGGAATCTCCTCATCGGGATGGAAAGGCGGGAGATAATGTCACCCTCTAGTAACAGACACAAATGGGTCAATTTCAAATTCTTGAATCCAAATAATGTTAGAATTTTTACTTGGATGAAATCCTGCTCTAGCATTTTTCTTTTCTTCTAAATAAATCACTTAAGAAGACGTTGTTGCAAAATGTATGAGTGAGTGGCAAATATAATAATTCTTTTCTGGACGGTTTTTGGCTTGAGGATTTAAATTGTTAATTTTCGGAGATTTCATTAAAATTCTCTTTAGTTTAGAAGATCATCTATCTGAAAAAAATTTAATTCTAACTAATAAATATTCTATATTAATTTATAATATTAAAAAACTTACTTTTCAGCAATTGTTAATGCTAATGTCGACTAGGAAAACATTCCATTACAGAATAAGAGCATAAATTAAAATTTTGACTTCATCTCTTAAAGAAATAGCCAAATGAAAAGATTAGAATCGATGAGCTGTGAAGTCAAACACAACTTTCTCCATAGCTTGCTTTTAAATATTTATTATAAAGTCTGATGTATATTGAACACATCTTTCGTCGCAGTTTTAGATAAATATTATTATTTGTTTATGAAAATGTATCGATCGTCCTAAAAAAAAAATTGAATTAGTATTGACTCTAATTAGTTAATTATGAGAATATTAATGGCCGGTTGTTTGATGTATGGCTAGTTAGTGGAGTCTCTGTTAAATGGCTTTTTTTTTTGTAGTGCAGAAACCCTCTTGATTTTTATTCTTATAGTAAAATGAGACGCCATCTCATCATTTTATTTAAAAAAGAAGTATATATATTTGATATTTTTATTTTGATTCAAATTCTTTTAACAATAAAATGTTATTTTACAATATTTAACAAGACTGAGTGTTTTTTTATTGGCGAGGTCAAACATCCCATGGCCCCCGGGAATCGAACCCAGGATCTCCACCTTTCCCGGGCATAGGCGTGCTGTTCATTGTACCACGCAACCGGACCCTCGACCTACACCAATAAAACTCACTTCCCCTTATATGCAGGTAGTCGTGCAAGTCACTAACAAAGAGAAAAACTTTAAAGAAAAATTTATCACTTGTCCGCCGCTTTTTAAACCAGTAGAGGGACAGACATCTGGTCTGCTCAAACATCCTCCTGTAAGCAGCAAAGCCCTGAGGGCCGGGGGGTTAAGTTATAGTTAAATATTTTTCGAGATCAATATAGTTGAATAAGATAATAGTATTCAAAATACCTCGATTCGGACTTAACTAGTCATAGATATATTTAACAAGACTGTGTTTTTTTATTGTCGAGGCCAAACATCCCATCCTGGGTTCGATTCCCGGGGGCCATGGGATGTTTGGCTTCGCCAATAAAAAAACACTCACAGTCTTATTAAAAATATCTATGGCTAGTTAAGACCGAATCGAGGTATTTTGAATACTATTATCTTATTCAAATATATAGATCTCGAAAAACTTCAAAAAACCTTTAATACTGAAGAGAGTTTATTCCCTGGATGTGAGTTTCTGCATCACACACTAACCATAGGTCAACTAGCTACCCATACATCAAACAATCCCCCCCCCCCCCTCAAGTTAGTGTTACTATTAATTAATATTTACCTTTATTTGCGAGATCAGGTGTGTTCATAGAAACTTCTATATCAATTTTCCACCGTTTACTGTTATTTCATAGATAGTATTACATTATTCAGAATATCATCCATCTGAAAAAATAATAATAATTAATTATTTAGAGATATATTAATTAATATATTATTAAAAAAATTACCTTTCAGCATTTGCTCCTGTAATTTTGCTTCTAAAACGTTTATGGAAAATATTTAAATGTTATTAATAGAGACCGGATTTTAAGCAAAATGCTTATTGCTCAATTTTATAAGCAGCCATTAGATATTTAATTTCTATACGAATTAGGAAAACTAAGTGCATTGAGATTGCATTTTTTATGCTTTTTTTGCTTTTTTTGAGTTTTCATGCTTTTTTCCCTTTCGTGCTTATTTGAACTTATTTTACGAATATTTATAATTTTTTTATTTTTTTTATTAAAAAACACACTTTTTTCCCATTCACACACGCATACACCAGGGACGTATATAAGGGGGAGGGAGGGGGCCGCCCCCGCCAAAAAAAAATTTTCCAAAAAGCCCTCAGGGTGAAAAAATATAGCCCTGTAAAAAAATTTTTTCCGCAGTGCGAAAAAATATAGCCCTTTAAAAAAAATTTTTTCCGCAGGGTGAAAAAATTTGGTTCCGCAAAAACAAAATTTTTCTCAGGGCGGGGCGGAATAAATTTTGTTTCTTTAAAAAAAAAATTTGTATACGCCATTGGTATGAGTAAAAATTGCTTATTAGATGCTTTTTTTCAACTTATATGCTATTTAACAACTTTTTATTCAAATTTTTTATGCTTTTTTAAGCACTTTTTTTCCATTTTTTTATGCTTTTTTTTCCGGTCTCTAGTTATTAAACATGTTATAATCTCTGACCTAAAAAATTTCAATTAGTCTTAATTCTAATCAGCTAATTTATAAAAATTTTGAATTAGTGTTCTAATTTATTTATGTTTACCTTTAATTTCCCAAAAAAAAAAAATTTTTCTTCTCTCACTTTTTCACGTTCACATAAACACTAAATAAAAAATAAACACCAAAAAGTTATTTTCATTTATTACAACAAAAAGTGTATGTAGTAAATGAAAATAATAAAAAAAGAAATAAAGTTAAGAGTTGAAGCTAGGCTCCAAGGTCTTCAAAAATCACTTGTTGAAGGTGCATGTAACTAAGCATATCACATTTTCTCTCTTTTAGTTTTCCGACAATAATTTATTTATGGAAAATATTTAAATGAGTCAAGTGTGTTATTAAACATGTTTTAATTCGTGACCTAAAAAATAAAATTTATATTAGTCTTAATTCTAATGAGTTAATTTATAAGAATTTTGAATTAGTGTTACCTTTAATTTCCAAAAAAATATTGAAAATTTTTTCTCTTCTCTCTTTCACACTAATAAAAAATAAACACAAAAAAAAAGTTATTTTCATTTATTACAACAAAAATTGTATGTAATAATTGAAAATATTAAAATATATATATATTTATATATATATATATACATATTTACCGTAAACCGGGAGTCTGAAGAAATCGTATCAGTGAGAATGAGAGTGGTTGGATTACAAGCAAACGAGTGCGGGGGCTAACGTGGAAGAGATCCTACCTAGCCTAACACAAAATACGAAGACAAATAGGGATAGATTTTGTAACCCCGTCTCCACCATCAGATCGGTGGAGCCCTCGGGTTCCTAGCCTCAAGGATTGCAATTTGGACCCTCCAGGCTATTCCTGGAGAAACGGCAACCCTTCCCTGACTCGAGTTACTTATAGAGCCACCTCAAACCCACCCTCAAAGATACAAAAATATCAGACTCCCGAATGCGTCAACAAAAGACGACTTTTAGCAAACACAAGAACACTTGAGAACCTGGGCCTCAATCTTTCAATCAGTTCTGACCGCATCTCTTTATGAACCGTTCATGGAATAAATCAACGATAATATCTTGTATTTTAGCTCTCCGTTTGGATCCTAAATTAAAGAAACAAATCAAGGCATCCTAACAAAACGAACGAGCTAAAAGATTAGAGTAGGCACCTGAAGCTAATAACAACAACAACAACGAATATCCAACAGAGGCCTAAAATGAAAGTATTGTCGTTAATTTAGATTCACGAAGAGTAGCTTCAAGTTAAAAAAAAAAAAAATCCCTCTCGTTGGCATGGTGCATTCTATCTCTCTGTAAGCTGGAAAAAAGAACATCCTAAAAAGCTAATCGAAACTACCCCCTTTAATTTTCTTGCACCATGCATATTACCTTTGTTCTGTTGACCCTCAGGAATCTGTAACAAAAAAGAAAAAAATGAAATTAGAATCACATCATTTATATATTTTTGGATTTTTGTGTATGTCTGGAGAATAAAATATTCACCTCCTGAGGGGTTGACGGTCGCTCGAAGCTCCTTGCCTGGCACTCGTAGAGCTGATCCATCGAAGTTCCCTGCACTCGTAGAGCTGATCCAGATGACTGCACTAGTTGAACACTGAACACTGAACACTGAGCACTGAACACTGGAGAAATTACACTGCACAAACCTGCAGAAGAGAAATTGTTTAAGAATCTAACTTTTAGAGGTGCAATCTAGTGAAAAAGATTTTCCATTTGTGATTTTATGAATGAAGTTTAAAGGAGTAGAGGGCCCAAGGATTTATCTCCACCGGTCTTTCCCTGTCTGTGGCTTTGCCTATTTTCGATATTAGAGAGGGAGGTATATGAGGGAGGGGGGGGGGGGGGGCTCCGGTCCCCTCAGCGAAATTTTTCATATATACATATGCAAATATATGTTTTCTTGGATTGTCACGTTGGATTTTGAGACATACTCGACGTTTCGGCACCCCTTTTGGAGCCATTTTAAAGAGAGAAGCGATTTAGGAGGTAATGATGTAGGAGGGGTGTTTACGGTGTCGCAGTCTTGCTGGTCCCCAGGTCTGTTTGGCGGATGCCTCAGAGGTTTGGATTTGTCACTGAGATCTGGAGAAAGGTTGATTGTGTGTAATCGTGTTTGTATTTGGTTTGGGTTGACTAAACAACCCTACTAACTCCTCTCTTAAAAATTGCTCCAAATGGAGAGCCGAAACGTCGAGTAAATCTCAACATCTTGGGGGGAAAGCTTTTTTTTTTTAATTTACTTACAATGCCTACAATGCTTCTCCTTTTGTTTTTATTTTCTTCCTGGCTGCATGTGACTATTGGTCATTATAGGTCTTCGGACCTTATGCACCCATTCCAAAAAAAAAAAAAAAAAAAAATAAGTACTCAAATTTGGCCAAAAGAAATTTAATTTAATTAATTATTTAATTTTTTAATTTATTATATAATTTATATAATTATAATTATATAATTTAATTTTTTATATACTCGTAGATATATTTTATTTGCAATAATATAAAATTTTAAAAAAATCAGGCATTTGCCTCCTCCCCTGCCCCCCTCCAAATAACGCCTCTGCATGTATATACATATATACGAGTATATGAAAAATTTCTATATTTTTGTTTGAGCATTTTTGGCAAAGGTTTTTATTCTAATCTATAGTTTTGATCACTAATGGATGTATCTATTACAATAATTGGACCATGTTATGCAATGGTGTGTCAAAGACCAAACATCGAGTTTTGAGAAAATCAACAATAAAGTTTTTTGTTTACATTGGATTATATATAATTTTTCTTGTCAATTGTGCAAGTAACATTAAATATAAATTTTTTTAGGACATATTACATAAAAAATACTATTAATTAAAGCATTTGAAACAATATTCCGTGCTTAACTCATTTTTGAATTTTTTTGGTCTTTGACACACCATTGCATAACAGGGTCCAATTATAAAATGTAAATGTACTTACCAAAATGTTGAAATTGTAGGAATCCTGGGCCGGAGCGACACGGCCCTGTTATCTGCCCTCTCTGCATAAACTAAAGACGATGCTTTGTCTGAACTTGAGTCGAGCAAAAGCGCATGCAGAAACTAGAAATAAAAAAAAGAAAGAGAATTAGGAAAAATCTTCAACGCATACGTATATATACACACACAAATAGATAATTTAGTAAACATTTTTTTGGAATATTTGGCATAATTGGGACAAAAGCAAAAAGCTCCATAGTTTTCCAATAAGAAAATTCTCGATTTTTGAAAAATATTTTTAGCCTCCCAATTTGGGGATTTAAGTGTTTTCCCTGGGCTGTCCATAATGTCCTCTATAAGGGTCAAAAAAAATTTCATTTTTAAATTAAGGGAAGTCAGTCAAACAGAGTGTGACATACGGGCCAGAGCATTCTGCAATTATATACCGGGTGGGCCAATAGTGCGTGGACGGAAGATTGTGGGCTTATTAACGGACATTTTTAAAATTTGTTGATAGCATATAATGTGGGGCCTTTAGGGCTACAAATTAAAAATATTTTTGTTCCAATTGCACCTCATATACAGGGTGGTCCATATCAAAGTTATGTTTTTTTAAATGGAACGCCCTGTATATTATTGCATATTTGGATTCTACGGCCAATTTTAGTATGACTTTATGTCATGCAATGTATACCAAACCAAACCGTTTAGCCGCAAATCGGGCTTTAGTGAAAAAACTGCTGTCTGGAAAAAATTGAATATCTCGCGAACCATAAAACTTAGGGTACTGTTCTTTTGTGAGGTTACTAACCATGAAATGTACTAATGTAGGCCAGATGGGGAAACCGGAATTATTTTTATTTTGGGAGAAATGGTCATGCCAATTTGGAAAATTTCAATCATGGATAACTTCATTTTTTCAAATGGAACATGCTACTTTTTTTTATGCCATGGGAGTGAAATTCAATTATCTTTCAGCTGATATAAGGTTGTCTATATCTATCTTTGGTAGTTTTCTTTTTATTCCAAAATATCTGATAACGAAAAAAAAAATTTTATTATAGACAAAATAATTGAAAAAAAAAATTCAAACCTAAAACAAAATTGTAATAAATGGACAAATTATGCTAAATATTCGAAAATGTCTTTAAATTTCCCTTAAAATCATTTATTTTATCTCCTCAAAGAAGTCCCGCTTGCTCAAATCCGGGTTATGATTTGTCATCAAGATGGCGCACCTTCTAAACTGAACATAACCCTAATTTCTTTTTCCAGAAGTTCAAATAAATGATTTTAAGGGAAATTTAAAGACATTTTCGAATATTTAGCATAATTTGTCCATTTATTACAATTTTGTTTTGCGTTTGGATTTTTTTTCAATTATTTTGTCTATAATAAAAAAATTTTTTTTTTCGTTATCAGATATTTTGGAATAAAAAGAAAACTACTAAAGATAGATATAGACAACCTTATATCAGCTGAAAGATAATTGAATTTCACGTCCCATGGCATAAAAAAAAGTAGCATGTTCCATTTGAAAAAATGAAGTTATCCATGATTGAAATTTTCCAAATTGGCATGGCCATATCTCCCAAAACAAGAATAATTCCGGGCTACTCATCTGGCCTACATTAGTACATTTCATGGTTAGTAACCTCACAAAAGAACAGTACCCTAAGTTTTATGGTTCGCGAGATATTCAATTTTTTTCCAGACAGCAGTTTTTTCACTAAAGCCCGATTTGCGGCTAAACGGTTTGGTTTGGAACACATTGCATGACATAAAGTCATACTAAAATTGGCCGTAGAATCCAAATATGAAATAATATACAGGGTGTTCCATTTAAAAAAACATAACTTTGATATGGACCACCCTGTATATGAGGTGCAATTGGAACAAAAATATTTTTAATTTGTAGCCCTAAAGGCCCCACATTTTATGCGATCAACAAATTTTAAAAATGTCCGTTAATAGGCCCACAATCTTCCGTCCACGCACTATTGGCCCACCCGGTATATATATATTTTTTTTTTTTTGAAATGTTGAATTGAACCCTAAAAATGAATTAAATTAAATTTACTTTGATCCCATAGTGTGTGTTTTTATATGATTGAGTTAATATGTTGAAACGTGTATTATTTAACGTTTAATCAAATATATTTATATAATTAAATTTAGTCCATTATTCCCACATTCTCGTTTTTTGCTTCATTTTTGGATCTTTTCCCTATATAAGGCCTATTTTTAAAATAAATCATTTCAGCTCAGATTTTTGTATTAGAAAAAAATCAATTTTCATGTTTCAAATAAAGAATATCGATTGAAAATGTAAGGGAAGAGATGATGAAAAAAATAAATAAAAGATTTTTTTTTTTTAAATTTGTAAGGTAAGAAAATGAATTTATCAAAATCAATTAAAAATAAACAAATATATATATATATATAATATATTTTTGAAAACGAAAGGAATGAAATCAGCTGTTACTTTATATATATATATATATATATATATATATATAAAATTGGATTGGATCACAGTGACAGCTGTTATTTTTAATAAATAGAAAAAAAATTGTTATTATATTTTATTTGTTAAACTTTGAGCCAAAAATCCTAGTTTAATTCTCTTCAAGCACAAATTGCATACAAATAATAAGTATTTGTAACTAATTGTACTTGAAAACCACATGATTAGAAACCAAAAGTTGAACAAATAAAATAAAAGAGAAAAAAAAATTTTTATTAACAAAAATCAGTGTGATCCAATATACTGTATATAAATGGGGTATAAATTTTTAAATGAGTTAGATAAATCCATTCTCTTCTCTTTCAAATTAGAAAATCATCTTTTATTTTAAATATGAAAAGTGATTTATTCTAAATATATATATGAACATGTGAGCACTTATTCAAATGAATTATTTAAAAAGAAGTTTTAACTGGGGGAAAGGAAGAATATTATCTGATTCTAAAATGAAATCAAAACTATTTTGGAAATTTATTTTGTATTTACTGTCAAATAAAAGGAAAAAATATTTAATACAACTAAATCAGAATAAGACTTCCTATAAATTAATAAAACATGCTATCAATTTAAATCAATTTTAATTGTAATATTAATTAATATTCAAGTGTAAAATGAGTTATATTAAAATTTTATCTGTCAGTCTGATTTTGTTGATTTGGAACACAGACCATATTTAAAATAATTCACTTTATTTAAAAAAAATAATTAAAGAAATGAAACTATTTAATAAAATGCAATCAAGGGTTTATGAAATAAAATAAATAAACGAGAAATATGAAGAGATGAAAGGTTAAACGCTGGGAATTAATTTTGTTAACTCACACAAACATATAATGATTTAATTGGTTAGAAATAAATATTACATAATAAAATGCGAAATGGATTAATTGCGAAATGGATTAATTATCAAGAGAAATAATTAAATTTACCTTCAAAATTTCTCAGCTGGCAGAATTTTAGGCGGGCAAACACAAAAACGCGGCACAAATCACACAAGATCAGAGAAGCTGTCAAATGGACTACCAACTCTTTGACATAAAAAAATTTATAAGAGGAAAAAAAATTTATAAAATAAATTATTCTAACTTTAAAAAATAATTTAGAATAATTTTTCATATAAATTTTTATTTTCTTTTAGTTTATTTTTCATTATAACAAAAAAAAGAAAAAATTAAATTCACATGTCTGTTAAAAATAAGTATTTTTTTTTTTTTTTAAAGCAATAAAATTATTTTAAAAACAAAATAAATTTTAAAAAATTCTTACACCCTATATTTTAAAGTTAAAATAATTTATTATTTAAATTTTATTTTTCATATGGATTATGTTATATGAGATGCTGTTTCCTATCTCTGTCATCAGTTATCTATGAAAATAATTCGAACATTAATAAACTTTCAATACATCTGAAATATTAATCATATTCCATAAAATTTAATTCCCTTATTAATATGTGATATGACATGTCTACTTTTAATTTTGAGGGGATTTAATCACTTTTAATAATTTCCAACGTGGGGTGACTTTTAAATAATAATAAGGATTTAATTAACTTATGTGACACTTGATATTAAATCAAAATTTTAATTTTATCAATTTCTCATTTAGAAATTTTTTCAACCCTGAAACCCGTTGTTATTAAGAATATATATATATATATATATAGAACGTCCCTCGGTTGTCATCGGTACAGGGCCGTTCCTGGCGGCATCAGTATAACAATTTAATAAATAAATACAATTAACACTGAGCAGCTGAGAGGAAAAAATAAAAATGTAATATATATATATATATATTAGGGTGGTCCAAGTTTATAGATGGCAAAAAAAAAATCCGAAATTTAAAAACACGTACCTCTCATTTTGTTCCTTTATTTAAGTAAAAATTTTAGACTGATTGGACAACCTTTACCTGGCCCGTCAGAAGGTCAAAGTTCATCGGTTTTCCCTAAATTCGACTATTAACACCTGTAACTCCTTCAACGGTTGGTCGAGCAAAAAAAGTCATCAGTAATATTTTGAAGAGCATTAAATTTACTAAAAAAAAGTCCTTTAACATTTTTTAGTAAAACAAACTGTTTTCATGGTATCGGCAAAAAATCGAATATGGTAGAACACCCTACTTATTTCCATACCTTTTGGTTAATCTTAGGGACATGAATTAAATTAAATTAAAAAAAATTAAATTAAATATAGAGGGATGAAAAATAATATTTTAGCCTTAATATTTCTTCTGAATATCTAGGGAGGCGAAACGTTCAAAAACATGAACATTTGGATTTAAGGGAGATTTTGTCCCTTAAATTGCAAAAAAAAATAATTTAACAATGATCGATTTTTTCTGTTTTTTTTTTTGATATTTTTTCACCGATTTTCTACATATTCCATTCAACAGACCCCCTTATCCTTCATTATACATCCCTTTAAGGATGAGGGGGGTCTGTTGGTTGGAATAAGTAGAAAATCAGTAAAAAAAAAACAGAAAAAATCGATCATTGTTAAATTATTTTTTTGCAATTTAAGGGACAAAATCTCCCTTAAATCCAAATGTTCATGTTTTTGAACGTTTCGCGTTCCTAGAAATTCAGAAAAAATATTTAGGCTAAAATATTCTTTTTCATCCCTCCATATTTAATTTAATTTTTTTTTATTTAATTTAATTCATGTCCCTAAGATTAACCAAAAGGGATGGAAATAATTAGGGTGCTACCCCAAAAACGGTACGTGGTGGGGGAATATACTCTCTTTTTTTATCTTTATGCTTTTATAAATGATACATAATATATAATAACATTCATAAAATATTCATTGTTAAAAGAACAATGAAAATCAACCAAATGCATTAGATTATTACCCACCATTGTGACATCTCTTGGCAAATTTTCGAAATAAATTTTTTTTTTTTTGCTTACACATAACGCCATCTTATCGGCAAAAACATGCGTAACAGCTTCACTACTACTCCCCCATAAGAAAACAAAGCCTAAGAATAAACTACTCCGAGTCTGTAAAAAATAGGATCTGGTTTATATAATACAGTAAATCTAGCATTCGATTCAAAGAGTCATTGATAAAACGAATAATTTTATTTAGTGTAAGAATTAATCCATTATGCAACAAAAAAATGAGACAAATTCTGGAGATTTTTTTAACTATTTTTAATAGCATTATATTAAATTATTATTAATAATAAAAGAACGGCAAGAATTAAAATTTAAATAAATATTCCACCTTGTAGATTTATGCATTTTTTTAAAAATAGAATATATAAGATATGAAATGAGTGATATTCTTTATATTAGAAATAAAATGAATTTTATATTTTATGCTGAATAAAAGTTTGTTAAAGACATTTCAAAAACATTTTTTAATGCAAATTCAATAAACGTATCCTAATTTCTCTTGTAACATATAATATATACAGGGTGCGGCTCGGGAACTTACTTATTTTAAACAATGATAAAACAAAAAAGTATTGGATATATCATTTTAATTATTTTTTTTTTATACATAGTGGTTGCACAGTGGTGGCACATAGTTTTATACATTTAAATCATTTTTGTATTGCTTTTTGAAAATGATATCTTGAAGGGGGCCACCGTTCTGCTCAAAACATTGAAAGAGCCGAAATCTGAAGTTTTGGACCAATTTGACCAGGATTTCTATGTCTATTCTATTTCCATGTCTATCTGATCCACAGCTGAAGAACGATATCCGTGATTTTATCGCTAAGATAGAAATTGGTCCAAAACTTCAGATTTCGACTCTAAATTTTTTGAGCAGAACGATGGCGTACAGTGAGGGACAATATTAAGTCCCACCCATCCGTTTTCTACTTGTGATTATTTCATTGTTTTTATAGAAGAAAATAAAATCTTTATTGAAAATTTTCTAGGTTTGAACCATGAGTTTCCATTAAAAATATATAATAATTCTTTAAAAACAATGAAATAATCATATGTAGAAAACTAGAAAAAAAAAATTAAAGATATATCCAATACTTTTTGTTTTAGCATTGTTTAAAATAAGGAAGTTCCAGCGCCGTACTCTGTATATTGACTTGAAAGTTGCAAAAATTTTCAGTAGAAAAGAAAAAATTCTTCTGGAAAGGCGGCATCTTTTATAAAGTTCTACAGAGGCACGGGATTCCGGGCTTCACCCCTATCTAAAAAAAAAACAATGTTTATATTTTAAATCTGAATATATGCGCTTTTAAAAAAAATATATTTTTTTCATGAACCAATTTAGAGCCCCAAGGGTAAATTCCATCCCCTTGCCAGTTTCAGGAATTACGCGCCACTGCCACAGAATCATTATAGAGCAATTCTCTTCTTCTCTATAAATAAAAATAAAATATAAGAATTTTTAGGTCATGAAATGAATGATGTTTTGAAAAAAAAAAAAAATAATAATATTCACTTGGAAAGCAATTTTTTTTTTAAGCATAATCTACACAGGAGTTTATTTTTTGTAAAGACGATTTATTCATTATTAATATAATATTTAATTAAAAGATAAAAATAATTATTTTAATTTCTATAAATAATGATATGGAATGCGAAAAGAAAATAGTATAAGTGAAATATTAAAAATAAATTGTACAAGTTTTAAAGAAAAATAAATGTAATAATTTTTTTAGGATTATGGACCAAACTATGAATTTTTAGCACAGAAAAACTATTCTAAACTACATTCTGGTTAATTATATTTATATATTTAGGATTTACATCAATATCTAAGACATATTTGATTATGATGATTTAAATTATTTTTTTTTTTTATTTATTAACTAAAATTTTAAGAAATTATTATTTTCAAAATATGGTTAAATTTTGATTTAACAGATTCAACACAAATATTAAATAGTAAAAGAAAGAAATCAAAATTAATACAAAATTTAACCTTATTTTAATGAATTACACAAATATTGTTTGGGAAGGCCAAGGAAATTAAATCTAAAATTGCTCCATAACTATTTAATAAAAAAAAATAATAATAATTATGTAATTTTTTTAAAAGATACCAAACCCATGATTTATTTAAGACCTCAATCAATTTAGCACTTCAATTTATTTAAAATTATTATAAACAAAATTATATAAATATATTCAATTGCCTAAGTTTCTGAATTATACTTAAACTATAAAATAAATATACTACTACCCTTTCCATATCCATTTAAGAAAAAAAAAATAGCCGGATTTATAATAGTTAAAATAAATCATAATAGAAATCAAAACTTATATAATGCATCAACAGAAAAAAAAAATCAAAAAACTAGACGATATATCTATACATATACTTGTATCTTATTCAATACATAAATATATTCATATAAGGTATCTGAATTTAATGTCAATGAATGAAAATTAATTATAATATAATATAGAAATACATATACACTCAGCGATACAATTAACCTCGGACTTTTTTTTAAAATTATTTTTCTATTATAATAAAATAACACCGAGGTTGCAAGAGGATCCTATGCAATTTTGATTGGGAATTTACTCCTTAATGACTGTATGCACATTTACGACCAGTTTCGGTTACTCAAATGTAAGGTGACCACACGTCCCGCTTTTTGGAGGACTGTCCCGCATCCCGCCGATTTTTAAAAAAGTTCCACTTTTTAGAAAATATCTGCATTTCTTATTTTAAATGTACTGCAAAAAGATTTTACCTATTATTTAATAATTATTTTAGTTAGGAACCGATCAGAAGTTTCGGTTTCGGCCAAAAAGAGTTTGAAAAGATTGGAAGAGACTCGTATACTAAAAAAGAAAAAGGTCAAATAATTTTCGCAAGAGTGAAAAATTGGAAATTTTACTAAAAAAAAAGGTCAAATGATTTTTCCGTTACAGTTTCGGCCGATTTCATCCCATTTGTCTCAATGAAAATGTGGTCACTTTACTCAAATGACATCATCAGATCTGCAAAACAACATATTCACAACAAGAGTGCTGGCACAAGTCAAAAAACAACTTTAGGGTATTTATAAATTATTTTGGCCCTGGCTACGCCTATGATGTACTGTATGTAAGAATGTGATTGGTTGTTTTTTTTACTTGTGCCAGCACTCATGTTGTGAATATGTTGTTTTGCAGATCTGATGATGGTCATTTGAGTGATCGAAACTGGCGGTAAATGTGCACACAGTCATCAAATTAATAAAATCCTGAAAATAAAAAAATTATTGAAAAGTTGAATGAAAAACCTACTATCCATTAAGGAGTAAACTTTCCAATCAAAATTGTATTATAATAAAAAAAAAATATGAGAAATGTTAGTTTGTCAACTTATATAAGTAAACATTCCAGGAATAATTTTACCGCGCCTCTTTAAATGTTTTTTTAATAGATATAATAATAGTAAAACGTACTAAACAATAAAAAAAATCTTAAAACTGTAATTAACTGAAAAATACCAAGGTTTTGGCACCTCTCAATTTGTAAATCGCTGGTTTAAGTGATTGTTTTTTATTTCTTTATAGAAATTCATAAAAAAAATAATTATAGAATAATTTGATTTGATGATTTGATATTATTAATATTGAAATAATAATAAAAATTGGTTAATTGTGCCGCTGGGTATATATATATATATTTCTATAAATCCGGCATTTTGAATAAAATTTAAACCCAGCAATTATTTAAATAAAAACAAATACAATATAATCTAACATCCCTTAAGAAGGTGGTTCCGAAAATCCGAGAGATTGCAAATACAGTTTTTACATATATATATCATATTTCCGAAAATAAATTGGGCGTAGATTTGGAAATTTAAAATTATTCCGAAATAGTTAGAATTTCACCCAATTTTTTTTTCGATAAAAGACGGCTTTTATAATTATCGTTATGATAAATATATCAACTAAAAACAATAGGCAATGGATGAAGAAATTTGCAGAAAAAGATGAGAGCATGGCATACAGAACGAAAAAAAAAAATTAGAATAAATTTTAATAGTCGATTCGTTTGTGAACTTGGACAACTTTATTCAACTTCATAGTGCATGCTGATTTTTTTTATACATTAATAACATTTAATTTTATATAGGGATATATATGAATTGAGACAAAAAGGTTCCAAGTCATAACAATACTCTCTCTATATATATATATTTTATAATATATAGGATAAAAGAAAGTAAAAACAAGACAAAAAATTATTCAGCACTTAATAGAACGTCGTTTATAAAAGTAATATTATTTTTATCCAGATAAGTTAATTTTTGTCAGTTTTACGGTTATTTAAAAAAAAAGTCGATGTTTTTTGAAAATGCTATAACTTTTTTTTGGCTGGGTCAAAAAATTTGAAAAAATTCTCAGACACGTTTTCAATAGGGTATAAAAAGATGACAAAGTTTCAGCCAAATCAAAAATGGCCGGGTTCAAAAGTGGTCGAGTTGGCGTGGAATGCCCCATATATATATATATATATATATATATTTTAATAGGAGAATTAAATTCACAAGGTTTTCTGTTTCAATAATATATTAATTTGATATTAACACTTTATACGTATTTCGACACCATATGTGTCATCTTCAGAAGCGAATTACATACTGAATGGACTAGAATCACTTTTCCACTGAGGTAGCCAGAGTGGCTGAAGGTGGGCGTAGGAAAAAGGGAAGGGAACTTTTCTAGTAAAACCGAGCTTGGTGGTGGAACAAAGGCCATAGAAAAAAACACTCAGAGGCCTCTATTCAAAGATGTCAAACAAGGGTGTCTCATGTAAAAACAATTGTTCATTCATCAGATTTTGACCTTTCTTGACTGCTTTGTGAATTTCCAATGCTTCTAATAAATCCAATTTTGCTCCCTTTCTGGCCTCATGGATCAATTGTGATCAAAAGTGATTCTAGTCCATTCAGTATGTAATTCGCTTCTGAAGATGACACATATGGTGTCGAAATACGTATAAAGTGTTAATATTAAATTAATATATTATTGAAACAGAAAACCTTGTGAATTTAATTCGCCTATTAAAGCATAATGTTTCAACTAGAGTCAACGGTTACCAGTTTAAAATTAATATATATATATAAAATTAAATATTATTTCATTATAAAAAAAATCAATATGCACTATCACCCGGAGGCATTATTATTATAATCAAAAAAATTATAATAATTTCTGTTTAGAATGATTCACAGGAAGAGAGGATGTCAGCCTCTATCGAGTAAAAATCTCCATTCAGAAGACGAAACGTTCGGGTTTAATTAAATAAATCCATCATCAGTTCTTAAGAGATTATTGGCAATCTCAAGGTGTACTCCATTGAGATGCAGATAGAATTGTTATATATATAAAATTATATAATCTCAAATGTATAACAACTTGGCCGTAAGAACTGATGATGGATTTATTTAATTAAACCCGAAACAGATTTTTATTCGATAGAGGCTCTCCTTTTGGCTGACATCCTCTCTTCCTGTGAATCATTCTAATCGTTGAACAACCACTTCTCTTCTCAAGATCTTTAATTTCTGTTTACCCTGGCTGCCTATGCTATCTTAATTTTCTCTAATATTATATAAAGGGCAAGAAATAATCGATGAATAAATGTTTAAAACAACTGTCCAGTTTTTACGTTTATCAGTTAAATAAATTGAAATCTTTCAATTAATTTAACAAATATATATCTCATTCAAAACGGATTAAGATTTTTTTTTTAAATATTTTTTTTGCCAAAATTTTCAAATACAGTGGAATCCCGATATTTCATATTTCGTACAAATTTGCCGGTCCCCAAAGAAAATTTTTTACTTTTGTACTCCCGATAATTCGTACCAAATCGTCCGCCCTGTGACCATACAAATTATCGGGATTCTACTGTACAGTGAGCGCCACAATTAAGTCCCCACCCGGGAGCTAGAGCCATAAGTATATGGTATATAGTGAAATAATTTTAATGACCGAAAAGATAAAATAAAATCTGGTACAGATGATTTTATTTAAATTTAAAATTATTTCACTATATACCATATACTTATGGCTCTAGCTGCCAGGTAGGGACTTAATTGTGGCGCGCACTGTACTTATAAATGTGAAATATTCGAAAATATTATCATCTAATAATTTGTGTTCATTCTGGAGCATGTTAAAAAAAAAAAACAATAAATTCCCAGATGAAGAAATATTAGATACTTCTAAAATGTTTAAAATAAATTTGATTTGAACAAACAAAAGCTCAAGTTTTAGTAAAAGTCCCTGCTCTAAATAGAATTAAAAGAAAACTCACAGTGCTAATGGGAGGCAGAAATATACAACTATATAAAGTTTTCATTTTTATAAATAGGAGCGAGTTATTAGCGATTTAAACGCATAAAACAACTAATTGAATAAGCAAAATGTGTGTGGACTTTCCACAAGCAGTAATTTTAATGAATCTTAAAACTGCGGTGTCGAACAAACCAAGAAATAAAATGAAATCATTTTTTTTTGATAGTGATATATTAAATCAGAATTTTAGTTTGTTTTTAAAATTTCTAAAGAAATAATTAAACATATATACTAATTTTAAAATGTTTAAGAATTTTAATATTTTTTTTTAGAGGCAGGAATAATTAATAAATAAATCTGGATTTATTTATTTACTTATTTTCCAAATTCGATTCTCATTCTGTAATGTAAATTAGTAATAGCCAGGGATGGGCGTTAATCAGTTACATGTATTTGAAATACAAGATACCAAATACAATATTAATTGGTATCTTGTAACTCGTTACAGCATAGGCAAAGTAATTGCTATCTTGTATTTCGTTACATTTTTTTAGTAATTGGTATCTGAAATTCGAGATACCAAATACTTTTTTTTTTTTTAATTTGCCGCCGTATAAAAAGTCTTGCTGAGGGAGCTGAAATCTTTTTAATTTATTTAATATTACTGTATGTAATCGTCGTGTGGGTTCTCTGCTCCGAATCTTAGTAAAAACCAGTAACGAGAAGTCAATCAATCCGCCAAATTTGCACTCTTCGTTAAAAAACTTTTTTGCTTTCTTCTTTCAACCAGCTCTCAACGCCTAAATCTTTGTTCTTCTGCCCCAGTTGAAAGATTGTTTTCATTTGCGGGTTTATTCATTCTCCATCAAGGTCCACACTGCAACATATTTTTTTTCATTTTGTTTCCCTAATTAAAATTTTAATTCATTAAAATGTCTGTTTATTGGTCTTCCGCGTTTAGACATTTTTATGTATATGAATTTCTAGGCTGTTTCTAGAAATGACAGATCACTGATCTGAGATGAGAGCCAATGAAAACAAGCGCTGAGCCATTTGTCTACATTGTCTACGCATTTGTCTACATTGTCTACTTTGTCTAGGGATTTGTCTACGTCATGAAGTAGACAAATCAAAATATGCTTAATTTGCCCAACATTGTTTCCAATATAAGTTTAGCTGCCACTTTCCTAAACTAAATTTATTTAGGGTTCCAGAATTACCCCACCAAAAAGAATTTTAAAATCAAGGAAAAAAAAGGGAAAAATTTGTTTGTAATTGGTATTTTCAATGTATTTGAAATACGTAATTGGTATCTTGTATCTCGTTACACAAACCCGTGAATAATTGGTATCTTGTATTTCGTTACAAAAATCTGAAGTAATTGGTATTTTGTATCTCGTTACTCAAAATCGAGTAACTTGCCCATCCCTGGTAATACCTTAGTTATTATTTTCATTTTATGGATTTTTAATAATGTAAACATTTTTTTTAGAGATGTTTGAAAATTTTTTGGCTAATTTATTTTCTTAATATTAAAAAGCCATTTCTGAGAAATGTAAAAATTTTCTTTTTATGATGATGAATGAAAATCTTAAGGTTAAAAAAATAAATCCAAAGTCTTTTATTTTTCGAATCCTAAAAAAGAAAAAATAATAATTTTCAAATAAAAAAGGAATTGAGAAATGTAGACCGAAACTCCTCAAACGCTAATTTTTCGGCAAGGGTGCAGGATGGGGAAAAACAAAATAAAATTATTTATAATTTATATTTTTTTTCCCCATCCTGCACCCTTGCCGAAAAATTAGCGTTTGAGGAGTTTCGGTCTACATTTCTCTCGGCATCACTCATTAAGCTTCAAGGAATTGAGAAATTTTTTTTTTTTTTTTTTTCAAATAAATCAACAAAATATATTCTAAGTTATGTATTAGTAAAATTTTAGATTTTTTTTAAATCGCTAAAAACTTAAATCAAATAAAATGATCCTGGATACTTTTAAAAGAATCAGTTAATTTTCTTGCTGACCTTGTTTGCCCTGTGTGTTACATTTCATCAGAATTATTTTATACACTAATTGATTTTCCTGTTAAATTAATATTTTGTTAGCTTTGGGGCATTTGTCGGGACTGTAAAAGTCGCTCCACTGCTGCGTTTATATCGCCATAAGTTGCAATTAGGGCTGAAAAATATTTTGATGTTAAAAAATTGTAAAAATTTTCATAATTAAAACGTAAATTAAATACCTTGTAAATTAGCTTCTCTGTTGAGAAAGCCCATCGCACTTAATTGTTCTAGCTGTGAGCGATATCTTTCTTCTGGTGGTATCACATTACTTTGTGTAGTCATATTTGCAAGCTGAAATCAAAAATAAAGAAAATTGGAAATTAAAAAAATACATTTCAAATATAAATTTCGTATTTATTTCAAAATTAACGGCCAAATAGTTCAGCACTCTTGCAAAAGATGGCAGACTAGTCTAACAGTCAGAATTATCAGATCACTTATAAGTCTATATTTATAATTTTTATAAATGATACATAATATTATAATAATATTTATAAACTATTCATTATTAAAAGATTAACAGAAATCAAACAATGAAACCCTTAGAAACCAAAAGGTTAGACTACTGTTCTAAGAAATATTGAATAGATTTAAAATTTTTTTATGCCTATGGAGATTCAATCGGGATTCGAAGGACATTGCAGCCCGGAAATGAAATAAAAAATTTTATATAATTTTTTATTCATCGAATTTTCGGTTGCCAATCACGACCTACATTAGGGAAAATATTAATATATATATATATATATATATACGATCTTAGGTATTTTAATAACTATTGCAATCAATATAGGATTAGGGCTGCTAAAAATAATCGATTGATCGATTATTTTCAGGAAACATGGATTTGAAAAGATGGGATGCGACTCGCATCAAAATTTTCGTTTTACTAAAAAATGGAAATTTTACCAGAGAAAAAAAGGTATAGGTAATCGATTAATTTTTTTTCCATATTCGATTATTTTTTCCATAATCGGAATGATCGATTAATCGGAATAATCGATTATTTTTTCATAATCGATAATCGATTATTTTTTTCCATAATCGAACACTCCTAATTATTATATTAAAGAGAAAAGAAATTGTAGTATGAATGGAATAGTTATTAAAATACCTAAGATCGTGTATATATAACAATATTTGTCCTAGTGAAGGTCGTAATTGGCGACCGAATAAAAACCTGATTGCTAAGAAATAGATTGCTAACTATTTGGAACCAGATCTACTCAACGTATACCTTTTTAGGTGAAAAAAAAAAAGAAAAAAATTTAAGATAATCTCTTACCATTCGTGCCATAAATTGAGAAAGAACATCGTCATTACTACTTGGGGCCGATTGATTCTCAGAAGTCCTGCTTGCTGGTGTTGGAGTAGTAGTAGTAGTAGTGGTGGTAGTTGTTGTTGAAGTGGTAGTGGCAGAAGAATTGTTTTCACTGTTTGCTGTAGTACTTGAGGTAGTGGTCGTAGATGGAGAGGTAGTTGTACGAGGTGGGGTCATTCCGAAAGAAGGTAGAGAAGAAAGACCCATGCTAAACAGATAAAAAATATATATATATATATATATAATTTATTTTTGAGATAAATTGATAGTATAGCCAGTCAGAGTAGAGAGTGTCACTAGGAGAGAAATGTTATCGAGATAGAAAGATATTTGTAAGAAGGAATATTTGACAAGAAGAATGCAGACAAATTTTATTTTATTTAATTTAATAAAAATTTCTAATCACTAGCTAACGTTTTGGTTCGGGTTTGAACCATCTTCGGAGCTACAATCATAGAAAAATAATAAATACATAAGATATTTTGTTTTACAAATGTATACTAAAAAAACATATTATATTAAATATATCATACCTGTGATTTTGTCATCAAACATTCAAACTATTATTATAACGATAAAGAAAATAAAATAATCCACATGTAGGCTTATGATATGTTTAATATAATGTTTTTACTTTCTTTTACCAATATATGAAATATTAGAGAGAAAGTATTGCGGTCATGTCAAAATAAGATGACGAGATTTTGATGGAAATACATGTTTTGAGGTCCCCTGAGTCCAAAAAAGTGGGTCCCGTAAATTTTTAAGTATGAAGGAAATGAGCTACGAAGTTGAAATTTTATATTTAAGTTAAGGCTTGAAAATAAGCTTTTTAACAACATAGTACTGATGTACTTTTTCAGTTTTTTCGATTTTCCCAAAATTCTCTCTGACAATAAAATTTATAAATCAAATTTTTTTTAGATGCTCTTTAAAAAGTATATCAGTAAAATATTTCGAGAAATTTGTTTGAAGTACACTTTACTTAAGTATTGTAGTATTTCAGATTTTTCAAATTAATTTTCCGGCTCTTCCTTCCATAGAGCCAATATTAAATCCCTATGGAATTTGTATGTAAATTTCGATTCAAACCCCTTTGGAACTTTTTACACATTAAAAAAAATTTTCTTCAATTCTTATGAAATGTTGTATTAAGGATTCTCTATTATGTATAAAATTTTATCCAAAATTGAAATAAAATAACTATTAGTTTATTTCAAGCAGTCAACATTTAAAATACACAGAGCCTATGGAAATTTTGAAACAATTAATTTTACTTATAAAACACAAGTTGTCAAGTTTGGAACTAAGGTTCTATGGCAAATTAAATATATCTCGACACAAAAAAAGCGACCAGTCACATCAGATTTTTTAGTATACACTTGTAAAACAAAATATTTTATGTATTTATTATTTTTCCAAGTTTGTAGCTCCGAAAATGGTTCAAACCAGAACCAAAACGGATTAGGAATTTTTATTAAATTAAATGAAACAAAATTTGGCTGCATTCTTCTTGTGAAATATTCCTTCTTACTGTTGGCATAATACTACAGCCATAACAATATCTTCAATTACCGATATTTGTATTATTATGATGAAAAAAATATGAGAGTTAGGGGTTGCGGGTACAGTGAGTGCCACAATTAAGTCCCCACCTGATAGCTATAGCCTTATGTATATGGTAAAATAATTTTAAATTTGAAAGGGTAAAATAAAATCATCTATATCAGATTTTACCTTTTCGGTCATTAAAATTATTTCACTATACACCATATACTTAAGGCTCTAGCTATTAGGTGGGGACTTAATTGTGGCGCTCACTGTACAAGAGTCTCTCATACTCGGACCGGCCAGGTTTATTTTCATGTTATATTTTGTTTTACCTATTTGCCAATGAAGGAGCCACATTTCTCAATTGTTCTACGCCTTGTTGAATTTGTATCAACGCATTCAACGCTTGAGGATTTGCTATTAAGTTATGCATTTCTGGATTCTGAAGTTGTTGCAGAAAATTTGGTAACATTTGTCGCATTTGTTCCTACGGAATAAGAATTTTACATTGTTTAATTTTTAGTTGTAATATATATAATAATTAATACCACTGGTCAACACTATATTTGAATGATTTATTGTTTATTTGAAATCTGTTTTGATTTTTACTCTATCATGTAGACTTTTTATAATTTGCAATTTAGTAATTAGCCTAAAATCTCTTATTTTAGGCTTTTTCGGAGTTGGACACAAAATTAATTTTTTTAGAATAACAATACAATTCGTATTGGATATCGCTATTTTGGTCTAATTCGCCATCCCCAAGGAAGTCTAAAAAACTATTTCAAATAGCGATTGAAGTGGCTGTAGACTATAAATTCGATATAGGAGACGTAGCAGCCAGGGAATTAATTAAATTAATTAATCGTAGACGTTTCTGTCTCAAATCAAGACCTTCCTCAGGACTTGTGGTCAAAATATTTATTTTCAGAACAAATTGTATAATATTTATAAACAATAATATAATTTTTTTAAATATTTATATTATTTTACTTACGATTAATTGTTACAATACAAGATTAACAGTATTATTTTTAATTGTCATTGCAAATTATACAATAATTTAATGACTAATTTATGTATTATGAATAAGAAATTATATATAATATTTAAGATATTATATATATCGCGTAGGTAAGCCGCGAAACGGAGATTTATATAATTAGATATTACTTCATATACCCGAAAAAAGAAATAAGGGTGTGCCGCCGGGAGTCGAACCACGGATCCACCGATTTGCGCTCAGTGTGCCCTTACCTTTTCGAGCACATGAAGTAAAAAAGAGGTGACCGACCATGAATTTATACAATATTTATTTATATTGTATAATTTGCAATGACAATTAAATTAATACTGTTAATCTTGTATTCTAACAATTAATCTTAAGTATTAATACATCCATCATATTGTCAAAAAATAAATATTAAAAAAAATTATATCATTGTTTATATTAAACAATTTGTTCTGAAAGTAAATACTTTGACAAGGTCCTGAGGAAGGTCGTGATTTGCGACCGAAACGACGACGATTGATTAATTAAATAAAAGTCGAATGGTAGAACGTGGCTGTAGATGATATGTTGAAAAGAAAATAGGATGAAGCCAAATAATTGCGCCTCTAACTTGTATTATTAACTATAGAACTCTATTTATATATATAAAATTTAAATATGCTCTTTGAAGACTGAAGATGGCAAGGTTGATCCCAGCCGAAACGTCCCAATAAAGAAAAGAGTGTTTATTACCAAATAGAGGCTCAATTTTATTTGGCCGCATCCTCTTTCCTATTCAACATTAAATAAAATTTTTTTATTTAATTCCCTGAGTGCTACGTCTTCTATATCCAAAAACAATTTTAATTTTAATTTGAATATATTTTTTCATTTGAGTAAAACAGTTGGCCAACGTTCAATCTTAATAAAAAGCTGAAAGTACCCAATTTTTTAGCGATTTATTTGGGACTAAATCACCTCTAAGGGGCTGAAACTTTCTTTTCTTTCAATCTTTTGTATATTGCTTGGGTGTGACGAATCAAAAATTTGAAAATTTCAAATTGAGACCCTAGTCCAGCAAAATGTTACATCATCTTTAATTCTTAAACGAGACATGATGTGATGTAATGAGATAAAAAATTTGGTCTGATCTGAAATCAATTTAAAAAATTAATTTAGAAAATGTTGACCTGGGTAATTAGAATATACATAATTTTAAGTATACATTTTTATAGTTGCGGGGGGGGGGGGGGGATGTAATATCAAAATATTTAATATTATATTATACGAGACTAATTTTTGACATGAATTTTCCTACCTTAATTGTGAATGATCATGATCGGAATTCACAATTAGAGCATAATATATTAAGTTAAATACAAAAATCTTCTCGAGATCGGCTTTAATTATTTTCAATCTTAGAAAAGATTTTGGACATGTCAAAAATGGAGAAATTTTTTTATAAAATTATAATCATTATTCAGTTGCTTGAAAATAGGGTCGGCGAGAGAGGGTATATTTTGAATTTAAAATAAAAAAAAAAATTATTTTTAAAAATCTAAGATGTGTATTATATAATAAAAAAGAAAATACTTTTGCCTGCTCGCTCTTTTATTATTATTTAAAAAAACATTTTAATATTATTATTATTATTATGGAAGTTTTTAATTATAGACCACATTTTGAATAAAAAACACAGGGCGACATTGAATCTGAGGCTTGGGATTTTTTAAACAATTTTAATTAATTTTTGTCTGCTGAGTACGAAAATAATATTTTTTTTTGAATTGAGATAAAGGCAATCAAATTGATACTGGAATTCAAATTATAGGAGGAGAATATTTTTTAAAATGTTTATTTTAACTAGTTGCTTTTTGATATTGTAATATAAGGATGTGGTTTATGGGCAGCCAAAGCGAAAAATAAAATAAAAGTCTATATTCTATCGACGTTTCGAGTGCCGATCGCACTCTTCATTAGGACAAAATTTACGTCAAATTGTCAGGTTAGTTAACATTAATAGGTAAATAAAAGAATAGCAACTAGAATTATTTCATTTATTGGCCCTCTAGGCTGACGTTTCAATCTTGGTCAAGACCATCCTCAGAGCTTTTGGGCTGTCAATATAGGTATACAATCAATAACTCAATCATATATTAGTTGACATGCCAGTGTAGCAACGTTTTTGCCAAATTATATTCTCTTGAAAAATTCTCTTTACCGATTGGAGGTCGAAACAGTAAAGAGAATTTTTGAAGAAAATATAATTTGGCAAAAACGTTGCTACACTGGCATGTCAACTAACCTGACAATTTGACATAAATTTTGTCCTGATGAAGAGTGCGATTGGTACTCGAAATGTAGAGAGAATATAGACTTGTATTTTATTTTTCGCCTTGGCTGCCCATAAACCACATCCTCATAAGTTTATTATCAAATGATTTCAAACAAACAAAGTGCAATAAATGATACAAAGAAATTAAAATACAATAAAATTAATTATAAAAAACAAAAAGATATCAATAAGAGTTAAGAAGAGCGTTTTGTATGAGATTTCCTTTTGGAGTTTTTGGATCGGTTTAACATGAGAACCAGAATCAATTCAAACAAAATAATTTTTAGGCTGAGTACTGCGTCATCATATCTATCTAAAGTGATAGCATAAGCTTAAGCCGCAGAAAAAAAATTTTTTTTTGGTCATTAATAATAATTAATAAAAGAATTTGATTTGATTAAAAATTATTTGATTTCTATATTTGAGTTTGTCATCTCTTCGTCACTCTACATCAACAATTTTATAAATAAAAACTCCCATAATAATAATACAATCCACAAAAGCTTTAATAAACATATTAATATTATATTTGAAGCGCTTTTGATAGTAACGACTAACCCACAACTTTATTAATTTTGGATTATGCACATCAGAAAATTAATAAAAACTTATGTGCATGTTCCCGTCCCAAGTGTTGGAATCATAGTTGGCGAGAAAAAGGAAAATGTTTTTTACAATACTCTGAAAAGAGGAGCAGCGCGCGCGTCAAACTCTTGACTCTGAGTATGCCTATATATATATTCCATATAAAAGACATACAATTATTTTTTTTGCTCTCCCTCTTGGGAGGTGCTGAGCAATCCCACGAAAAAGAAGAAAGGGATGCTCGAGCAGGCAAATTATCGTGTACTCCACACCCCTAATTGAGTTTCACTATGCAATTACTATATTTATTGATTTTGTATGTTATTTCATTTTGATACTTTGCCCGTAACCCGTGGCTCAGAGAGAAGACATTGGCTTCTCGTGCTTGGAGTCACGGGTTCGCTTTCCGTCCCAAGCGAGAAAAATTTATTTCATTTGAAATAAATAGGGATAGGGTCTAAAAGACCTAAAGGCGAGTAGGAGTGAAGCTGTTACGCATGTTTTTGCCGATAAGATGGCGCTAAATGTCTTAAAAAGTAAGCCAAAAAAACGACTTATTACGAAAATTTGCCAAGAGATGTCAGAATGGTAGCTAATAATTTAATACATTTGGTTGATTTTCATTGATCTTTTAACAATGAACACTTTATAAATGTTATTATATATTATGTATCATTTATAAAAGCATAAAAATATATAAATATAAGCCAGATATAGGCTAATAAGGGTTTTGATAATACCGGCTGTTAGACTAGCCTGCCATCTTTTGCAAGAGTGCTGAACTATTTGAAACTATTTGACAGTTATTTTTATATAAATCAGGGGGGTGCACTCCAATGGGAGAATTTGAAATTGTGTGACGTCACGTATGCCACCCCAGTGAGAGTTTGACACTTGAATCCGCTAGAGAGCAGGGTAGTCAACCGATGAAATGATCATGTGATTTCTATATATATTATATTCAAATATTGTCAAATACGTTAAAATTGTCATTCAAGAGATAAGTATTGGATTTCATTATATACTTAAAAATGTTTTTAATTATATTTATATGTTTATTAACTACATTTCCATTTATATTTTTAGGAAAAAGAAAATGTTTAGCAAAAAATTGCAATAATTATGACAAACTAATGAAATTGATAACCTAAAGATGATTCGATTTGGGCACAGTATTCCTAAAAATAACAGTCACCTGTGAGATCTTTCACAACAAATGGAAACATCAAATAAGATAAGTAATTTTTCTAATAAAACTAATAAAACTATGATAAATATTAGTGAAAATCAAACATTTGTCAATATTTTTGACAATAGTTTGAGAACACCAAATATTCTTTAAAATTTATTATAGAAATGGAGAAAGATCATCCATTAAATGATACATCAAATTCCTTAGAAGTTTTTTCTTTTGCTGAGGATTCAGATGTTATTCTTCGACAAAACTATCAACTGGACAACTCGCCTAATTTACCAATAACTTACGTTACTAATTTTGATTCTTTTTCAGATCGTCACAAATCTATAACAAATGACAATTTAACTTTATTTATTTATCTCTTGTGTATTTTTGTTCATTTTTACATATTATAAATTTTTTTTATTTCTTTTTTGTATTCTGTACCCCAAAAGGTATAAAATGTATTTATCTGTATTTTAAATAAATAGTTTATCTTTCCAAAATATCTGATGTTTGTTATAAAAAATACCCAGATTCTTTCTATATTAAAAATTACTTATTAACAAAAAAATAATATATATAATTAAAAAAAAAAAAAATCAATCAATAATATATATATATATTTACACGAAATACATAATTTTAAATTTAGCGGCTAAAATTTGGTTTGAATTTTGCGCAAATTCCCTGCGTTCTGATTGTGCCACCCTAATGGCGGACAAAAACCAGAAATTAACATTGAGTACGCTCTCTGTTTATATATATACTCTGTGATATAAATCATCTAAGTTTACTTTAAATTTTTCTTAATTAATATGTGAATAATAATAATAAATTCATTTTTAAATTTAAATTAATTTTCATTATTTTTTAATAAGTTTAATTTTCATTATTTTTTAATAAGTCAATAAAAAAATTATAACTTTCTGTCCCAATAATCCCTTATGAATTTAATTCATTAAAAAAAAAAACCGCATTGAAAAATTCGTTATAATAGTCTAGTTTTTTTTTAAAGTACGTTTGGACGGCCACTCCTACTCGCTCTTAAACAAATTAAAAAAAAAAAAATTGATACTCGCTTCTGGCGGCCTTGCTTGAAACGATCATCTTACCTGTAATTGTGGGTTTTGGGTGAAAAATGGATTAGAATTAACTATTCTTGAGGCAATATTTGGATCAGAGGCAAAAGCCTGAAGCATCGATTGGGTATAGGGAGCAGATAACATGTTTTGCATCAATTGAGGATTGTCCATGATTTGTTGCATTAAAGATTGCATTCCAGGTGAATTAAGAAGATTCGTTCCAAGGCCACCACCTAAACTAGAATTTGGTCTAGTTCCTCCTCCACTTCCTTCACTTGCAACATTTCCTGAAGAATTATTCCGTTCGTTTCCATTCCCTCCACTTCCAGGGGCCCAAGGATTTGGTAAAGGTGCTCGATTTTCTTGACCTTGTTGGGGATTATTACCAGAATCATTGCCTAAAAATATATAAAGGAATATTATATTACATTTATTAAGTGTTTATTTAAATTAATTATATATCCAACAATCCATGAAAGGCTGGAATTTTCATTGAAAATTAAAATTTTAATACAGTAGAATAATTGGTATCGTCATGGGACCGACGGTTTGGTACGAATTATCGGGAGTACAAAATTAAAATAAAAAATTGAAAAATTAATGCGAAGACTGAATTGTAGAAATGAAAGAAAAAATGTAAGAGAAGCTCAATTTCCCTCACTTTCTCTCCTCATTTTCTTTCAGTAGAAAGATTACAAATGAACGAGAAAAACTTGTCTCTCTTACTCGCTCTCCTCCACCCCCCCCCCCCTCTTGAAAACAGTACGAATTAACGAGTTTTTTAAGGTGGAATACGAATTACAAGACGTTTTAAGTGACTTCAAGTATAAAAATAATACTAATTTCCGAAGGGACCGACAAGAATTAGCGGAAAATACGAATAATCGGACTACGAATTACCGTGATTCCACTGTATGTGTTTTTTATTTAAATAGTTTTTAAAGATAAATATGCAAGTGTTAACTTCTATTAATTTACCAGAAATTGGACTGAGTTTAAAAATAAGTTAAATATAACTCAAATATTTCGACGTTAATACGTCATCTCAAGAGCTATGACACAAACTGATTATTACATTTATTAACAATCTCATTTATATGATATAAATAAGAGTGTTAATAAATGTAATAGTCATTTGTGTCATAGCTCTGGAGATGACGTATTAACTTCGAAATGCATAAGCTAAAATAAAAACCTTTTAAAACTTAATCTAGTGTTATTTATTTATCTATAATTAGATGATAATTTAATTAAAGCAATAGATATTATATATAAGGAAATATTTATTTATTTATTCTTAGTGTTTTAAATATACCTGAATCATTTTCAATCAAAGCTGAAAAGGGATTTCTTGAAAATTGTTCTGTTGCGGCATTTAGCATCGGTTCTTGAATATCTCTATACATTCTTTGGAGAGCATTATAACCACCTAAAATAACAGAAATATTAGAAATGTCAAAAATAAATTATATTAATTATATGTCTATATACTGTAATTCAATGGTTCCCAATAGGGGTGTTCGATTATGAAATTTTTTTTTTTTTTTTTTTAATTTCCATTTTTCCTCTTGCGATAATTTTTTTCGTAAAATTTTCATTTTTTCCCTCTCGTGAAAATCATTTGACCTTTTTTTTAAACTTTTCAAACGCCTATTTCCCGAAAATGATCGAAATAATCGATTATTTTTCTTTTTAATAATCGATTATTTTTTAAGGAAATAATCGGTGAATAATCGATTATTATTTTGCACAGTCCTAGTTCCCATTAGGTGGTCCAGCGGACCCTTAGGGATTTTGTATTTTACTTGACTTGCAGTACCCATTATTATTTATATTATTATATTAGAAAATCTAGTTTCATGTAAGTTCAGGTTCCGAATTGACTGCAAAAGCTATAAATTACTTCCGGATGTAACTCAAATTATTATGTTTGTAACATTCTAATCTACAATTTAAGAATTTAAGAGATCCTTGTCAGTATAGCAACCAATGTTATCATTGAAAAAAATTTGTTGGGAACCACTGCTGTTAATATATAATAATTAGAGACCGGACAAAAAAGCATTAAAAAATGAAAAAAAAGTGCTTAAAAAAGCATAAAAAACTTGAATAAAAAGTTGTTAAATAAGCATATAAGTTGAAAAAAAGCATCTAATAAGCAATTTTTACTCATACCAATGGCGTATACAAATTTTTTTTTAAAGAAACTAAATTTATTCCGCCCCGCCCTGCGAAAATTTTTTTTTTTGCGGAACCAAATTTTTTCACCCTGCGGGGTTTTTGGAAAATTTTGGGGGAGGGCACCCCCCCTCTCTTATATACGCCCCTGGTGTTTGCGTGTGTGAATGGGAAAAAAGTTTTTTAATAAAAAAAAAAAAAAAAATTACAAATATCCATAAAATAAGTTCAAATAAGCACGAAAGGGAAAAAAAGCATGAAAACTCAAAAAAAGCATAAAAAATGCAATCTCAATGCACTTAGTTTTTCCTAATTCGTATAGAAATTAAATATCTAATGGTTGCTTATAAAATTCAGCAATAAGCATTTTGCTTAAAATCCGGTCTCTACTTATAACTAAACAAAATTAACGCTTGTTCAATTTATTTTGAAACGCATGGTAGAAACATAAACACATTTGAATAAACCGTAGACACGGGAATGTTTTTTGACTAAGAGAAGTAAAGATTAGCCTGGAGTTAAAATAAATTTTAAAAAACAAATATAATAAAAAAAAGTAAAAAGAAAACGTGAAAAATTGATAAATGATAACGAAATTCAGGTTTGAAAAGACATTTACCGAAAACCTATTTATTTTGATTCAAACATGAATTTGTGTTTTTTTTTTAAATATTTTATTTAAATATTAAATAAATCTCTCTTTTCAGTCATTAATGTCAGAACTGTAACTTTGTGGTTACTCTTGAGGAGTAACTTTCATGTGGTGGGTTCCCATTTCCTTCCTCAGGAGAAGGCATTTCTAAAAGAGTTGGATAATAATTTGCCTTGATGTGGATTTGTACTCGAAATGCCTTAAGCTTAATTGCTTTATCTCCTCGGCTAATGACTTCCTCATTAAATAAATAGCATTTAATATTGTGATTATTTCTACTATATGATTACACATTTTTTTTAATTGAAATTTTATATTCAATACATATCCTTAATATTTTTTTCTCCCACAGATTGATCAGTATTTTAATAGTTTTTTAAAAAGAAATGATTAAAAAAGTAAAAATAATAAAATAGAAAATAGAAAAAAAAATATGTTATAAAATTCAACAAATCTTGAACCAAGAATGAATTTCTTCAAGATTGGATGTTACAAAGAATTTTTATTCTTTACGAAGAGTAATAAAATAAAATAAAAAAATGTGATAATTAAATCATATAAGAATTAATTTCTAATGAATGTTAAGTGTGTTTTTACAAAATATTAAAGGAATTTTTCTCAACGTAAAATATAATTAAAGAATAAAAATTTTAAATTTATATTGAGACTAATAAAAATAATAAGTATTAAAACAGAGAATAGAATAATTTGAAGGGGTATATTCAAGAGGGGTATTAGATTAGAGTTGAAGAAGTAGGAGAAGTTATTAAGGCTTTAATGAAAAAATTAAATTTTCGGGACGTTTCGGCAGCGTGTCAATATACTGAATCATAATATATTTTATAAATAAATTGTAACAATATTCTTTGTAAGGTAAGTATCTTCCCGAAAGGTCCCGAAAAAATAATTTTTTTATTAGAGGCTGCATCAACTCTTATCTATTTGCCACCACGACCTCTTACTATCGTAATATATTTTAGTATTTGTTGATATTTTACCAGGAATGGATTCTAAATTAGATAAAGCCCTATCATGATTCCTCATTAATTCTTGAAGCATTGAAGGATTTCTTGCTAATTCCATTGTTTGTCTTAGAAGATCCGGGTTATTCAACATATGAGTAATTTCTGGATTCCTCTGGAAAAAAAAATAATATAATCGTGTGAATGAGGGCCGTCTAATTCACGAAGGTGAAGAAAAAATACTTAATTCGGTCCAAAATTATTTATTTCCTATGTCGACGTTTCGGGGATTATTCGTCACCCATCCTCAGGACCTTAAAATACAACAACACAACAAAACTTTGTATATTTTGACAAACTTAAAATATAAAATACATTTTTTTTTGTATTTTATATTTTAAGTTTGCCAAAATATACAAAGTTTTGTTGTGTTGTTGTATTTTAAGGTCCTGAGGATGGGTGACGAATAATCCCCGAAACGTCGACATAGGAAATAAATAATTTTGGACCGAATTAAGTATTTTTTCTTCAACTTCCTGCAAAGAAATTATATATATATATATATATGTATAAAAACCAGAGTTTGTCTTTCTGCCTATCACAAATGAATTAAGAAAGGGATTTTTTTGGGCTAAGTTTATGATTAATTCATAGTCACAGACTTAACACGTTGTGGTTACTCTGAGGTGGGTTCCCGTTTCCTTCCTCAGGAGGAGGCATCTCAAAAGGAGTTGTTTAATTTATTACCATGAGGTGGATTTGAACTCGAGTTGTCTTCTACTCAGGATTATAAGCTTAACTGGCGAATCGCCTCCTGAGATTAGGGAACGGGAAATTCGCACACACATTTTAGTAAAAAATAATAGAGTTAACAATCGAGGGATGTTTATGTTTTGGGGGAAAATTTTTCTAACAAGGATTAAGATAAACATTTTATTTCGGAGTCGGTAGCTCTTTTATAATTCTAGAAACACCACACCGAATGTCGCTCCTCTAAAGGGCGTAGTAGTCGACCCTGCGGCGCTAGGGACTTGATTACTTTAAGTTTAGGCCAAAATTGCGATGAAAATGTTAAAAAAGAAATCAAAATGCAATTCGATAATACGTACTATGTATATTGTACACTTTCTTTTATTAGAAAGATTATATTCAACTCTGCCTCTATTGAATCTACTGTTTAGAGCAGGGGTGGCCAACCCCCGGCCAGCGAAATTCATCACGCTTTTACAAAATATATTTATTTTATTTTTTTCACCCCAAAAAAATGTCTAAATTTAATAATTTTATATGCGGCCAGCGGCGTTGCAATGCGTTTCCAAAGTGACCCGCAAGATCATTTGGGTTGGCCATCCCTGGTTTAGATCAACGGTCGGCAACTGGTGGCCTTGAGAAAATTTTACAGATATTATTTAAATTCGCTGAGTATATTTAATAAAAATTTTAAGTAAAAAATGAATTTTGTTTAATCTCTATTAATAATATGTAAAATACAATAAAACAAGTACATTATATTGCGAAATGATTTGTATAAAATACTGCTGTGACTTGCAAAACATCCAGCTCAAAAGCGTTTAATCGGAGTATACAACTGTATATACGGTATAGAAAAAGACACAAAATAAAAATACTGAAATAGTCAAATAAATACAATTAAAAATGAATAATATGTTGTAAATAAATATATATCTGTATATTAAACTCAAAACTCGGATAATTTGTACCTTTTAAAATTCCCCGAAATTTTAAATTGTGAATTTAATCCTTAACAATATCTCAAAGATTGCCGATCGATGATAATGAGGTCATCGTTCATCGACAGCGTCAAAAATTAAAACCAACTAATGGGTCGACGTTGCGGTGAACTTAGGTCAGCCGACACACAGTTCAGTAATGACGGGGCATAATTTCATTTTAATAGGATAACTCGCGTATAAAAATCTTCCAAAATAAAAATATAAATATATTAGATATTTCTCATGTTAAAGCGAGAAAAAAAATCTATATTAACCTCTTAGAGTATCATTATTTGATCAAATTTCGATTTTCTCAAAATTGGCTTGATTAAAATTCATAAATCAATTATTTTTTAGATGCTCTTTAAAATATATATTCTCATTTTGCCATCAAAATTGTTTGAAGCACACTTTACTGTTGTACTTCATAGGAAAGATAGGAGAAATAATTGCCATGGTAATTTAAATATTTTTCCATGTTTTTAAATTTTATATCTTACTCTCAAAAATAAAATAAATTTTATATGTAGACACAAAAAGTCTGGGGCGACACAATTTTCAATTAACGAAGGTGCTGTGCATCACACCAGATTTTTATTATAAGATTCATTTCGTTCCAAGACTCCTCATGATTTTAGAAAAATCAAATTATATCACGTTATACATGTTAAGGTCGCGTTATTTCACCTTTTTTCTTGTATCCCCAAAAGGCCAGGAGAAGTAGCGTACCTCAAATTCAGATTTGGACCATTTTTGTAAAAATATTCTCATCTTAAAATGACTTGTTGTGTACAGGAAAAATTTAAGTTATTTGAGAAATAAAGTTAAATTGATTTTTACTTACGTCCATCAATTCTTGCATATGAGGATTGCTTGTAATAATATTTCTCATGTTTTCGGGATCGCTCATTAACCTTTGAACGAGAGGATTATCAAGGATTTGCCGCATCATATCCGGATTGGAGAGAACTTCAGACTGCATTCGTTGCTGAATGTCCATAAAATTTGAGGATCCAAAGCCCATCGATTCCATTCCAGGCAAGCTACCTAACATGTTGAAAGGGCTTGAGGCTGATTCGGCTGGAAATAATAAAAAAAAAAAAAAAAAATTTATTTGGAATTTAAAAATATTTAAGATAGAAATTGGGCTGCTTATTAATTTTTGCTAAAGATCATGTTACGGCCGTTTTTAAAACATCCTCCATATTTAGGGAATTTTATATTTATGTTGTTTTAGTGACATTTAAATTTGTCGAATTTCATTTTTTTTATTTTTTATTTTTTTTACCCTCGAAATGAGCCTTATATTTTTCATATCTTGGCCATCTTCGTTGCCTGCACTGGTGTGCTTCCCGCCTTTCGTTTGCATTTCATTTTGCTTCGTCGAATTGCATTCATCTCGCGTGCATTCTCTCCACTGCCGGCTACAAGTCACCCCTGGCGAACTTGCAGTACATTGGCTTTGCACCCTGCATTTGCACTATGTTCCACCACACAGTTTAATTAAAAGCAAAAAAAGTAATTTATATGTAATAAAAGCAAAAAAAGTAATTTATATGTAATATATTATTATAAATATATGTAATTTTTAATACTAATGGGATAGGCCAGTTAATCCGAGGCCGGATAAGAGGTTTTTTTACTGTAAAAAGAACGAATCATGAATAAATCACGCCAGCATTATCTGTAGTGAGCGAACTTTATAGTAAAGATTAGTTGTATTAGAAAACACATATAATCTATTATTTTTGTAATTTTATTTCATCATATCATGTCTTCATTGAAATTTCATCTTGTTATTTTTTGCATCAGCCTCCACCCTGAATATATAGTTAGTGAGTAAATGGGACAGAAAGTAGAAAAGAAATTATTATTATTTAGAATATGCTTAGATAAAAAAACGGAGTTTAAAAAAGGCTAATCTAATGACATCACTAACTACCACAATAACAAGTATGATTAAGAAGCCGAGTCTGACAAGGCAAGAAATTGAAAAATTATAATAGAGCAAATAAAGAAAATAAGGAATTTACCATTTGATCTAACTGATGAATTGGGAGTGTCTGAAGAAACTGGGGTCCTTGTACTTTGTTTTACAACGAGATGAACAGTTAATCCATCCTTAATATTGTGATTTTGTAATGTTTCATGATCTTTCATTATTTTACCAGCAAATATAAGACATAATTGGTCTGGCGCGGCATTGAATTTTTTTGATACCAATTCTTTAAACTGCAAAATAAAATTGCACAATTAATCAATGACATCATTAAATTAATAGAAGTTATTTTATTTATGATTTTAATGTTGAAAATAGTTTATTCAATAAATTTGAGATTTCGTAATTAAATATATTCAAAATATGTAGAGAAAAAAGAGTGATATATACATAAATGTATAGACTGTATTAATATAGATATATACATATAGTCGGTGTATATTTGAAGTAAAATAAAAAAAATTTATAAATAAATTTTAATAAATTTAAGAATTGGGAAATAATTTTACCGCTTTAATTGATGCATTTTCTTCTACTTCTACTGTTTGTTTTTCTTGTGGAGTTTTAACCGTAATTGTAATCTTTTTATTCACGTTTTGTCCTTCGGCCATTTTATATCATTACAGGCAAAATGTGGAGAAAATTTAGAATGAAGTTAGTAAAAGACTTGAAGAAGGAACGAATGGTTTGAAAAGAGCTCACTTCACGTGTCATTTCTCAATCAACGATGATGAATTTTAAAAATTAAAATTTATTAAATTAATTTAAAATATTTAAAAAATAATTGTAAAAAAAAAAATTGTATATAAATTATAAATTAATAAATAATGATGAATTTTTTTTTTTTTGCACTTTTAAGCGCGAATTTATAATAACACAAATTAATTCTAAAATTTATCTCGGCATAATAATTTATTTATAATGCTTTATTTCCAAGCTCCGTTTTTTAATTCATCCTTTGGGCCTAAGATCTTCAAATAAAATAAGAGAGTTATTATTATAGAGATATTTATTGATCTTAATAGTATTAATAATATTTTTTTCTTTTTTTTTAATTCAAATTTCCCAGTTAGCCATCCATCTCAAAATAAATACCAACTTTAGTAGAGAAAAAAAATGAGAAATCATTGGATGTCTAGCAATGAGACAGCAAAATTAAAGCCAGATGACAAACAAATCAAATCATGAATCAAAATCTAAAGACAGGTACAATCCAGGTTATGACCTTTGTATTAATTAATAATCAAACTTGCATGCTAGAATATAAACATTTATTTTATAATTGCACATCTCTTACTACCTATCCCTTGCTTTCCGCCAAATAAAAATTGACCTATATTATAATTTAACATTTATTAATATTATCATTAATTAATTTAAAATCTGTTAGTTGAGTTTTATTTTAAAAATATCTAAAATATGTGAGGGTATTGGAAATTCCGATTGTTTGGAGATGGAATTTTTGAAAATTTCCATCTTTGCCTTAATCCCGCGGTGCGCGGTCTGCAGTTCATGGGTTTTTGCGACCGGGAAGGAATAGAACAGGCCGGCCCGTCGGACGGTCTGACGTCTATTGAATATATAGAAGGGAACAGACTGATATGCAAAGATCAGAAGTACTGCCAGAGTTTTTGGAAATTTCCATAAATCATTGAAATGCTTTTAAACCAAAATAGTTGGTGAGTAATGAGGACTGAAGAAACTGGGGTCCTTGTATTTTGTTTAACAACGAGATGAACAGTCAATCCATCCTTAATATTGTGATTTTGTAATATTTCATGATCTTTCATTATTTTACCAGCAAATATAATACATAATAGTTTTGAATTATTTTTTGATATATCAATCTCGTGATCGTCTTACTAGATAGAAATGTTGTGTACAGTAAGGGAAAATATTAAGTCCCACCCATGCGTTTTCTACTTGTGATTATTTCAGTGTTTTTATAAAGGAAAATGAAAATCTTTATTGAAAATTTTCTAGGTTTGAATCATGAAATAATATATAATATTTTTTTTTAAAACAATGGAATAATCACAATTGGAAAAGCTTGGGTGGTTAATATTGTCCCTCACTGTTCATTTGAGCAAAATGTATCACATTTTCTATTTGAAATACCAAATATAAATATAGTTCAAATTTACCTAGTTCTAAAAGTAAATGAGATTTGGTGGCTGTGAATGTAATAGATTTTGACAGGGCAGGTTCAGCCAAACGTCTCCGGAGTCGAGAAGCATATAAAGGCTTTTTATTTGATTGAACCTGCCCTGTCAAAATCTTTTACCTAGTTCCGACAGTCTGAATATATGACGAATGCTAACTAGACCTATATTAGTTAGCTAGAAATAAATTAAAGATTCAGAGAGAAAATCAATTCACTTCACTAGGGCTAGGTTTAACGTATTTACCTCAGTCCACAAAAACAACTAGAGAAAATAATCCCCTAAACGTTCTAAAAGAAATCCACTCGTTAAAAGCAGTCTAGATAAATCATTTTTATCTCTGCAATGTTTCTGTTTAATTTTTGTTCTAGTAAGAAAAAAAATCTGCCGCCTTATGATGATCAACATGAACAATAAAGGAAATATTATATCATTAGAAAAAAGGTGTCAGATTAACGAATAAACCAAATTATCCGTTAATTACTAGCCAATAAAATGAAGGACATTTTCGGATCTCTACGGACGAGCAGTCGAATCATCTGGCTTAAAATCATTGACAAATGGAAAGGGACTCTTCAAGATAAAATTCTACAAGAAATTTATGGCATTGTTAAATAAATAAGAATTGATATGCCTCCTCCTAAGGAAGGAAACGGGAACCTACCTCAGTAGGCCTATTATTCCCATGAAATTTACTTCTCAGAGTAACCACAACGTGCCACTTCTGACACTAATGACTGAAGAGAGAAATAAGTAAGAATAAAATATATTAATAGATTATTATTTTACTAAAGTAGTGTTTGTTTGTGCAATGTGGGATTGGTGGGAGAGGGAGGCCCCCCCCCTCTTCTTAAATTTTTGAAGTCGCGGCCCCCTTGGAACCCAAGTAAATATCTCACGGCTCCCCTATTTTTTTTTAAATTCACAACTATTTATAATGTTGAATTTCGTATATGCATGCACTCACTAGTCAATGCATGCATTACTAATGTTAACAGTTTCCAATTGAGATTTTAATTGATTTTCCGTCAAATTTTGATTAATCTATTTTTTTTTTTTTGGAAATTCTTCTTAAATAAATAAATATTAAAGATAATTTTTTTTTAAATTTCTGGTGATTATTTATTTATTTTTTTTTTTAATTTAATTCATTTTTTTTTTTTATTTGGTCATTCACCTCAAATCCTTATTTTTTTTTTAACATCCGACCCAATCTCTTAATTAGATTATATAAATATACATCTTCATTTATATCTTTCTCTCCTCACTATACTCCGCCCACATTTTCTGTTCAATCAATAATTGGAGATAATATGTACATTCTTTATTCTATTTTTGTTAAAAAAAAAAAAGTTACATAAGCATGTTAACCATATATATATATATATATATATATATATATATACCATTATATATAATATTTGATTATCATGAGAACAAAGTTCTTCAAATTAATTTAATACAATACCTTAACAGGCTAGACCTTTAATCAATATATTTGATCAATTAACAATTTTGTTAATTAAGTAATTAAAATTAATAAAGGAAAATTAATTTTAAAATAAATAAATATAAAAATTCTCAGTTAGTTTAAAAAATAATAAAGAGAAATGCAGTTATGGTTTTTTCTTTTTTATTAATCTCAGCACTCACGCTGACGTTTCGATTCTGGTAGGGGTCATCTTCAGAGCATGGAGTTAGTTTTTAGTCATATAAATAAGCGACCATGGGATGATCGGTTTTCATTGTGCAGTTTCTTTGAACTATGCCTATTTTAAACTACATATTTAAATATAGTTACTATTCTAATACGAAAAAGTGAAGTTTTTATAAATATTTGATTGATTGATTAATTCCATTTATCCTGATAATGATAAATGGAATCGCTTATAGCCTCTGATCACTGCAAGACCTTATAACTATCGCCAACTTAAAAAAAAAACCTTTAAGAAAAAGGCATATGGCCTTAACTTTATTTGTAAAATATTCATCAAAGTTTAAAATAACTGGAAGAGAAAGTGGTATTTGAGCTTGCATCAATATATCATTCATATATCAACTTTCTTTACAAAATCTTTGACACTAAAATTTGATATTTTAGATCCCCCATTTTTCTACATTCATAGAGTTTTTGTAAATATGTTTATTTGTTGGTCGACTAGTTTCAATAAGCTGTCATGCGAGTAATTTCGATTCTCTCGATAGAGAAATGCAATGCAAACTGTATATATAGGGAAATGTGAATATTTCTTGGTATGAGAAAAGTAGACATTTCGGTCTCAGTCGAAAATTTACTCTATTCTTGCTATGTTTTAGCTCTGAAGATGTTCTTGACAGAGACCGAAATGTTAGCCTAATGAGCCTTAAATAAATGAAATAAATACTAGCTGCTTTTCTTTCTTCATCCTGCTACTCATCAATTTCTTGGTATGGTTGACGGTCCGGTGGGCTGGCACAAAAGGAAGCACCCCGATGGCCCGTAGGGTAGGGGCTGGAGATCCCGCGACCCACCAACAAATAAACATATTCACAAAAATTTGTTAAATAAGAAATTATATAGGCCTGAATACATTCAGTCCTGGGTGAGTGCTATCATCTAAGAAATTATATATGTAATATATAAGATATGATTATATACATCACGTTTTGTTAGCCGTGAAGAAAATGCATACAATTTAATATTTATTAATTCAAATACCCGAAAAAAGATAGGGTGCCGCCGGGAGTCGAACCACGGATCGGTAATCAGGGTGCCCTACCACTGGACCACAGAACGGCATTCAGCCATTTGAATTCACTCAGTTATTAATTGCATAAATGAGAGTTATTCTCAATTTCGCTCAGGGGCCCACATCTTGTGGGTTTGTGAGTGGCGACCACGAGCTGCCCGAGCTGGGACAGGCAGTCCTGTTCTGTATGTCTGTCTCTACCTTCCTCTTTTCGACAGGCGTCAGACCGTGCCTGTTCTATCCTTCTCTGTCCAACTAGATTGCGCGTGATCGAGGGAAAAAATTTGTGGCTTCGAATTTGGCTGACTAAAATAGCATTCTGAGTGAATTCAAATAGCCGAATGCCGTGCTGTGGTCCAGAGGTAGGACACACTGAGTACCAATCGGTGGATCTGTGGTTCGACTCCCAGCGGCACCCTATCTTTTGTCGGTTATTTGAATTAATAAATATTAAATCATAGTCCGAATTCAGGTATTTATATATCTTATTTAAATGAATAGATCTCAAAAACTCTAACTATTAAAAATCCGCGATATAAATCTGGGATATCTGTCACACACACTTCTGGAACAAAGCCTTGAAGGACAGAGGTTTCATCTCCTCATCTCCTCCTGACATCCTACAGACAGACTCTCGCTAAGACCAGGCTTTCTTTGTTCTTATGATCACTGGAACAATCTTCATGCCATTATTTTATCCAAAACTTATAATCTCTAATTATTTAAATCCAACACACCTTATGCATCGATGATTCATAACTTTATGACCAAATTTTATAAAAAGAAAAAAATCCCTCTAATAAATAAAACACATTTGAAAGATACAGAAGAAATGCAGTATTGACACGGTTAACTTGTGGTCGCCATCCAGTTATCAGATATGAGCCATAGAGTTAATTACAAAAATCCACTTATAATTGGGAATTGCCAATAAAAATATCAATTGTGAAATTCTAAGATTTTATTTTATATAACATGACAAATATTTGAAAATAATAATCATTACTTTTCAAAATAATTCTTAAGATAATTTATACTTAATTATTTGTTCTGTCTGAAGATCTTTAGATAATACATATCACAAACTTCTTATTGGATTTTCCCTTTTGTATTTGTTTTATATAGATTGGGAAAAATGATAACATAATATATATATATATATATATATAAATAACCGAAAGTAAATTAATCATTTGCCATTCTCAAAGGTAAGGACTAGATTTCTCTTAATTTGATTTGTAGTTCTTTATTAGCTAAAAACTGTTAGAATAACTTTAAAAAAATCATTGTCTTTAAAATAAAATTATTTATTTAAAAAAGTTTCTTCACTTATCATTTTTTATGGTTTTTATATACATTATGATCCTGAAATATTTAACTAAGACATAATTTCATTTATATAAAGCTGAAATAATTGCAATAAATTGATAAGGCCTGTTCATGTAGGCTATAGTTAACTAATATATATATATATATATATTGATGAAATTTGATTTGATTTCATAATGTTTCAACTAGTGCCCACGATAATCAGTTTAAATCTAATTAGTTAACTAAGAAGTTTTCAAAACGGTTTCTATGTGACAACCTCTTAGTTAATATTGAATAAAGGAACGAGAAGCAGTTTAGAATCTTATTCCTTTTAATTCTTGTTAAAAAAAAATAGAGTTATCTCATCTCTCAATGGAGATCCAAATATGGACAACAATGTAAATAGCGACTATTAACAATAATAAAAATCAATTTTTAATCATTTGAAACAATCAGATACATGGTCATTAGGTTTTTTTTTTTGAGACAAAATCTAATGATCTGTGCAGCCTCTGACGGTTTCAAACGGTTGGAAAGGCGTTTGGATCAACCTAATATTAGAATTTATGGTCTTAATTATTTTCTATTTATATTAATTGCCTTATTCTAAATATTTTGTTTAAAGCGGGGAATCCAGTGGGTGAGTTAGTGGATGTACATATGACACTTTGGAGTTGCGAGGATGCAGCCAAGGAGGTTTAAACCAATGAAACACCAATTCCCAGGTGAGACGTTTCGGTGAAATTTTTATTTTCGCCGAAACGTCTCAATTGGAATTGGTGTTTCATTGGTTTAAACCTCCTTGGCTGCATCCTCGCAACTCCAAAAGTGTCTTATGTACATCCACTAACTCACCCACTGGATTCCTCGCTTTAAACAAAATATTTAGAATAAGGCAATTAATATAAATAGAAAATAATTAAGACCATAAATTCTATTATTAGGTTGATCCAACCGTTTGAAACCGTCCGACGTTGCACAGATAATTAGATGTTGTCTCCAAAGAAAAAAACATACTGACCATGTATAGGAATAATTTTTTGTCCCAATATTGTCTGTTTATCCCTAAAAGTGTATATAATTTTTTCTAGACTGTTCATATTTGGTATCTTTGTCAGTTTTAGGACCTATTAACAGTTTAAAGCGATTCCTTTGATAAATCGTTTGTTATTCATAAAAAATTTTATTTAATCACAGTCCATTTAATATCATCTACAATAAAGGTATTTTAACATTTTCAGAAATAAGACGATACATCATGGGCTGGTTTAAAATCATCTTTACATTATTTTTGGCTGTTGCCGTTCTGGGTGCTCCAGAAAGAAAAATTTCTTATAAAGGTCACCAAGTTCTTCGATTTATTCCTAAAAATGCAGAAGAGTTGGTGAAATTGCAAAAATTTAGAAATGAAAATAATGCGGTAAGAAAAAACTTTATTTCTATTTTGACCATAATCGGTAATTGTTTTCTGTGGAAATTTATAGCATTATAATAATTTAAAACAAGAGTATGGACTAGTATTATTATCCATTTGTTTTTTTACTCTAGTTGGATTTTTGGAAGGGCCCAAGCAAAGTTGGAAGCCCAGTTGATATTCGAGTTAGCCCTCAAGAGCAAAATCTACTAAAAAATTTGAATATGGAGTATGAAGTATTTATTCAAGATGTCCAAAGGTTGGTGTATTATTTATCTTATGACACATTTGAACAATATTAACACTTTGTTCTTTGATCCTAGTTTAATTGATCAAGAAAAAAAAGATAAACCCCTCGCACCATTGGCTTTAGATTGGAATAATTATTATGATGTTGATCAGGTAAGAATTATAATTCTCTTAATTTATTAAAGATTTTTTTTTCTTTTTACTTAGTTGCCACATGTCTTTTATTTTAGATTAATGATTGGCTTGAATCACTGGCGCAATCGAACTCTGAAGTGACTATTGTGGATGCTGCTACAAGTTTTGAAGGTAGACCTGTGAGAGGTGTAAAGGTAATGTCCAAATATTTATCTTCTTAAGGTGCATTCATGTAGCGACCATAAATCATGCTTTTATATCCTCGAAACACAAATTTCCACTAAATTTTAAAATAATTAAAATGCCGGATTAGTGTTTGTTCTTGAGAATTATTTCTCAAATATTAATATGTAACAATATTAAAGGGAGATAATAATAGTATAATTATTGTTTATTTATTTGGAAAAAATTTAATAAATGGCTTTTCAACTCGCCGGATTAGCCGGTATTCCGGAGTATCGAAGTCCGGATTAGAAAGACTCTACTGTATAAGATAATGATTATTCATTTGATTTGTTTGCCTTTTAAAAGATAGAAATTCTGTACCAATTGTGAAAATATGGTAGAGAACCAACCATATATATATATAATGAAAAAATATATTTAACAAGACTGTGAGTGTTTTTAATTGATGAGGCCAAACATCCCATGGCCCCCGGGAATCGAACCCAGGACTCCGCCTTTCCGGGGCATAGGCGTGCTATCCATTGCACCAGGCCATCGGACCCTCGACCTCAAAAAAAAATATAGTAGAAGCAAATTAAAATCCGAAAGCTGTTTGAAAATCAATGCTCTCGGCGTGCTGATTTTGAGAGGTTCCAGCGGCCACAATTTTGAAGCTATCGACCTCAAATCTTTTTTTAATTAAAGCTATTTAAAATATCTACAACTTATAGAAGCCCTTTTTTTGATTTTCGAAAAAAAAAAAAAAAAAATTAGATTAATCACTTTAAATAAAAGATATTTTAAAAAAATAATAATTAAATTAGCAATCATTGTGTTAAAAAATAATTAATTTTTTGCCTTTAATTAATTAGCTGGAACCTTTCAAATGAAATGGAATAAAACGCTTGTTTCCCTATAAGAACTAACACCATCTATTGCCGCCTAGAGTAATCAGCTTCTCAATCGGCTATTAACTGTTTTTCGAGACGCGCACCTTAACCAAAGACCATAGAATAAGAGTTCCTTTCATTTTGTATGAAACAAAACAAAAATTTCAAACTCCAAAATATTTTTTCAGGTTACTTATGGAGCCAATAAACCGGAAATTGTTATCGAAGCAGGCATTCACGCTCGAGAATGGATTGGACCAGCTACAGCAACTTACCTTTTAAACTTAATTTTAACAGAAACAGATATAGATATTAGAAATCTTGTAGAAAATTACAATTGGTATATCTTTCCTTCATTCAATCCTGATGGCTATCAATACACTCATAATGTTGTAAGTATAATGAGAAACGATAAGAAAATAAATTTTTTCAAAATATCGCTATATATTTATTTGTTTGTTTTTTCATGTTTAAGAATCGTCTTTGGAGAAAAACCAGAAGTGGAAGTGGACTTTGCAAAGGAGCTGATCCTAACCGCAATTGGCCCTATCACTGGATGAGTAAGTTTAAATTTAAATAAAAAATCTCTTTGAAAAACACCGAACAAGAATCTGAGAGAGGCTAAATTCAAGACAAAATAAACACTTGAAATTAAAATGCTGTCATATAAGAAACATTTATACAGTATTTATACAATTTTTCCCAAAATGTTCAAAAAATTTATAAAATATTTATAAGTATATTCATCTGAGTGACATATATAATAGAGTTGTCTTAATCATATTATCTGTATTAAAATAATATTTAAAACAACTCTATTTTATATAATATAGAGTAAGGTGGGGCAAAAGTCCGCACGGGGCAAAAGTCCGAATCCTCATTTTAAAATCCCCGCTAGACTTGGCGTTGTTGTAAACAACTTTGTTAGGTAGGTAACAACAAGAACAGATGATGATTCGAAATTCAATAACGTGTTTGAAGCCGATTGTTAACAATGAGCAAATTTATGTTTTTGTCACCTTCCATCTAATATTTATGGAAATTATCATGATTGCAACATGTACCAGCATGCACTTTTCTAACTGTCTAATGTCTTTGATTGCAAGCTGATAACCCTAAATAAATATTTTAAAACCTTTTCTTCTCTACAGTTAACAATAAAAATTTTTTGTAACACCTCGATAAAAATAGCTAAATGGGGCAAAAGTCCGCGGCCTCGACGGGGCAAAAGGCCCAATGGATCTCCAATGGAACAAATGTCACCCAATGGTATTCGAGTTTCTAATACCCCTACCTAGTATTTTCTGGGTTTCTAATACCCCTACCAAGTATTTTATCGGATTAATGAGCCTAGGGAAACGAGCACGACCCGAAATGTTTATGCAGATTATGAACTTCAATCTTACTGGGGACTAATTGTTATTACGCCTATTGTGTATTTTTAATAAATAAAATAAATACATAAAACATACCTATACCTAATGTATTTCTTATTAAGTCTTTTTATACCCTGGTTCGAGAGTTTGTTCGCTGCAGGGGCAATTGTTTGCACCTAAGGACTTTTACCCCGCTAGTGCGGACTTTTACCCCCTCGGTGGGGCAAAAGTCCGCAAATGAAAATTTTTGTTTAAATACCTCTCCTACTTTTATGCTACCGAATTGGAAACCAAAAAAATTATATAAGATAGCCAATTAACCAGGCTTTCAGGGGATGTTCCAATTTTTATTGTATCTTTCATAGGAAGGTCAAAAAAATTCCCAAAGAAAAACTGCGGACTTTTGCCCCACCTTACTCTACCTGTATCACTCACAAACTGAAAAATTTTTTTAATCGAAATTTTTCCTTTTTCACCTGAGCTCAGAGGGGCCCGAGTCCTCTCAAAGACACAAGTTTTATTAAAAAAATGTCTATATATTAATATATTTCTTTTTTTTTATTACTTTTATTTATGCGACGCACTTTCTCAAACAAAAATTTAGAAATTGCCCATATACCCGTATATATATTTCTCCCGATGACTATTATAACAGTCTGAGTGAATTCAAATAATCGAATCCCGGCGCCACCCTATCTTTTGTCGGCTATTTGAATTAATAAATATTAAATTAAATAATATATCGCCAAATTAGCAAAAATAGAAGATTATGTATAGATAAAATTATTTAGTATATGTGAGGTTTCACTAAGTTGTAAATGAAAGAAATATTGAATTTCTAACTCGATATATTTCGGGCTATTAACCCATCTTCAGGAGTACATGTGACTGAGTGAATAAAAGAATAGATGCTACCAAGCAGGCTTGGGTAGGAGTGGGGGGAGGAGTTGGGGAAATTTGCGAATGTTTGCTTAAAAAATTAAAGTCCTTCCTAGGAGAGGCAACCCCCCTCCATAGGCAACCCTAGTCTCAAGCAAACATTCACAAATTTCCCCAACTCCTCCCCCTCTCCTAACCAAGCCTGCTTGGTAGCATCTATTCTTTTATTCACTCAGTCACATGTACTCCTGAAGATGGGTTAATAGCCCGAAATATATCGAGTTAGAAATTCAATATTTCTTTCATTTACAACTTAGTGAAACCTCACATATACTAAATAATTTTATTTATAAATATGTTTCACGGAAAACCTACACCACTTTCCCTCAGATTATGTATAGGCCTACCATCAACAAAGTGTAAGAGATGAGAGAGAGTAGCTTGGGTCTACCTTTATAAATCCCCAAAAAACTTTTGAAAATGATAATTTTTTTCTTATTATTAATAAATTTTACTATATAACACATTTTAAAATTATTTTTAGATGGAGGTGCCAGTGATTATCCATGTGACGAAACATATGCTGGAAGTAAAGCTGCTTCAGAAAGTGAAATTAGTGGTGCAACAGAATTTTTGAAGGGAATTTCTTCTAATCTCGAAATCTATGTTTCCATTCATAGTTACAGTCAATTATTAATGTTTCCATGGGGTGATACCCCAACTCATATTGCTGATTATGACACTTTGGTAAAGAAATTGTTTATAAATAATGAAATAATATCTTAAAATATTATTATTAATTTTAATTGATTTTTTTTTAGTATCGAGTTGGACGTAATGCTGCAAATGCTCTTAAAGAAAGATATGGAACCGAGTTCGAAGTTGGTAACATCGCTGAAACTATTTGTAAGTAGTTTAATAATATTGATGATTTAAAATGCATTTTTACTTTCTCTTATCCTATATATGAAATATATAGAGAGAAAGCATTGCGATCATGTCAAAAATTCGATATCGAGATTTTAATGGATATACATGTTTTGAGGTCCCCTGAGTCCAAAAAGTGGGTCCCGCAAATTGGTCTGTCTGTGAACAAAATATCTCAGGAACAAAAAGAGCTAGGAGATTGAATTTTTATATTTGAGTTAGGCACCTCCCCCCCCCCCTCCCCCAAGGGATGAAAATAACTTTTGAATAAAATCGGCCAAAAGGTACTAGTACTTTAATGATGTACTTTTTCAGTTTTTTTGCGATTTTCTCAAAATTCGTTCCAACGATTTTGATTAAAATTCATAAATCAACTATTTTTTAGATGCTCTTTAAAAAGTATATCAGTGAAATTTTTCATGAAAATTGATTGAAGTATACTTTACTGATGTGGAAGCATTCGTAGCTCAGCGCCATCTATAAATCGAGTGGTCAAGTTGGGAACTTAGGTGCTAAGGGCAACTAAATACATCTCGACACAAAAAATCTGGTGTACACAACTTTCTCTTGCCGAAGGATAAGAGAAAGTTTAGTGCTGTGAGGCCAATCACAATTTTCAATATTGAGATTCTAAAGGGTTCATGACCGTTCTATTTTGATGATAATAAAATAAATAAATATTACTTAATCACTTGCTCTTATCATATCAGAATTGAATAAATAATTGATTTAATTCCAGATATCGCAAGTGGTTCAAGCATTGATTGGGTGAAAGGAGAACTTAAAACTACGCTCGCTTATACATATGAACTTCGAGATACTGGTAGATATGGATTCCTTTTACCACCCAGTCAAATTATTCCAACTGCAGAAGAAACTTCAGATTCTATTCTGTCGCTGGCTAAAGACGGTCTTGGTCTACTTCGCGCTCAAAAAAGAGACAAATATCCACAACTGTAAATCTAAATATGCTAATAAATAAAATTATTTAAAAAATTACTGTTTCAATTAAATTATTAACCAAATAATAAATATCTTTATAAATAAAGGGGCTTCAGGAGGACACATTGAATCTTTAGTCCGAAACTACGAGGCATTTTAAAGTATATTTTTTATGAGGTTTTTTGGCGTGACAACGTCTTACAAATCATGTGTCTATAGTGGCAGGTTAGGGGGGCATGCACGAAAAAGTTTATCGGCTTCAATAACTCCTCTGTCTTAAGAGGTATAATTATGGGGAATATACGGTTAGAAAGAATGAGTTTTCAGCTAAAGATTTCACCATTTATTTTTTCCTATCATTTTATTTTACCGCGCTGCGGTAAATTCTAATTTGAAAGTTTTTTTAAAGTGATTTAAATTCTTGAGCATTTTACATGATATAGTTCTTATTTTAATCACCATTAATTAAAAATTTTTTTCATTTATACTTATAGAAAATGCAAAAAAAAAAAACTATTATGAAAATTGTAATTTTTTTTTTAAATCTAAAAATGTAAAATCATTAATATCCAACCTATAATAATTAAATGAAATAGTGACAAAAGCAAAAATAAATTTATTTGAAAAAAAAACGGCCTAATAGTTCAGCACAAGTGCAAAAGATGACAGGGTAGTTCCCCTACCATCCTGCCATCTGTTGTCAAATTTTCGTAATAGTTGGGCTTTTTGGCTAAATTTCTAAGACCCCCAACGCCATCTATCGGTAAAAACATGCGAACAGCTTGCCTCCTGAAGTTTATTAATATAAAGCGCTCATCTTGGACCTTCCTGAACTATTATGAGATATGGAGTTTAGATTAATGGGCCATCTTAATGAAATAAGGCTCCAGAGATTGAATTCGATTAAACAAAAAGATTAAAAAACACTCAATTGATGGCTGGCTTAGAGCCAAAAAGTCAATTTTCCAAAGCATAAATTGCAAATTCTTTCATTTTCATTTAAGCGAGTTTTGTGAATCAGCTATCAGACTACAGAGAAACCAAAAGGTTTTTATTTAGAATTTTTCTTTTTTAAGAATAAGAGAAAAGTCAGGAGACCAGAAGAATGCATTCATACGATCTGTGAAGGATGTCATCGATTTCGCGGGGATGCAACAACCCCTTTAGTCCTTAGGAGGGTTAATTTTTTTTACACAAATTTTTGTCTTGTAATATTTAGTTTCCAATAGTACATCAGAACCCAAAAAGTAAAATTTATTAGAAAATAAATCAACATTTTAATTACATCATTTCTAAGGGATCCACGTAAGGAAGAGCAAAAATTTCTGGCACGGAGGGACAACAAAGCGAAGAACATTCCTGTTCAGAAGTAATACAATTATTTTTGTTTTCACTCCCTCTTGCTCTTGCATGTAACGATTGTCTTTTGAACCATATAGATTCATTAAAAAAAATTAAACCGAATGTTTCGTACAAGGCTAGGATGTCGGTGTCGGCAAATTTGCTTTGTGGGTGTCGACATAAAATAAAATATTTTGACTACATAAACCCTTTTTTGAATAAATATGCCTGGACCCCAAATAAAATATATATTTTCCAATAGGATTCGGACTAGGAGGTTCAATTAAAAGTCAAAAAGTTTTTTAAAACAAAACTTTTTGACTTTTAATTGAACCTCCTGGTCCGAATTTTAATGGAAATTGTAAAAAAGGTTCCTGAGCTTCATCAAAATTAAAATATATATTATTTAATAACGGTTATCGTAAAAAGACTTAATATATATGGTCCAAGTTGTTGAAAAGACTGCGTGTATGAGTGTGAGTAGAAATAAGTGTGAATGTGGAAAAAAAAAATTTATTTATATAAAAAATAATATATTTATTCACAAACAAAGCAATTTTGTGATTGAATCACATTAAAACCGACTTCAATTTTTTAATGTAGTATATGAAGATACTTGTAAAATAATTTTGTATCAAAAAAATTACAAAATTAAGATCGTTTTAAATTTGATTCAACACCGTTATTTAATATATTCATATAATACATTAATTCTTAATTCTTTGTCTTGTATGAAATTACAAGATCTTTTCCGAATTCCATTATATTTTCTATTATTGCATTTATATCAAGTTTTCCTTTATTTTGTTTCTTTCCATTATTGTCCTCTTTGGATTCCTGTAAAAAAAAATAAATAAATTTATATAGGTATATTAATAATTGCATAAATAGAGATTGGCTTTAAATATTTTATGGGGCCGACGTTTCGATCTCGATTGGGCCCTGAAGATGGCCTCTATCGAAACCGAAACGTTGGCCCAATAAAATATTCAAAGAATAAAATTTGGCTGCCAGTCTCTACTTATGCAATCTTCCTTAATACAACTCAACAGCCACAACTACAATCTTAATATATCTATTTATTGAAATGAATATACTTACAATTGTATTAATGTGTTTCTTGTTTAAAATAATACCAATATGTGTTGATGTGTATGGATTTACAAAAAATATAGCCAATTCGCCAAAATGAACCTTAAAACAAAAAAAAATAAATAAATAATAAATAATATTATTACTAAAAATATATTTGGATATCAAATTTGCTCACTCTTAAATCATTCATTAAAGCCTCTACAGGATTGGCTCCTGTAATAGGAAGTCTTTTACCAGGTTGCGATGCAGGTTTAAGATGACACGAGACATCAACTCCAGGGCACAAAATTGGAATTCGATCTTTATCAAGTTCTAATACGATGTCATAAATACTTGTATCATGTCGAAAAATCGTCTGTAAATCATGTTTTGATTATTATTAAAAGTAAAAATCCTCTAGAAAGAGATTTCCTACTTGAGTACAGACAAAGCTTTTAGTTAGAAAGATTTTTGTGGAGGGGGTATATCGTATTAGAATGAAGTATCATCTAAATCTATATGGCCTAAGATGCCGAAAGGACAAAAATAAACCGTTAAGCGGAAAGTGAATAAAATAATAACATAAAATATTCGATTTGAATTTAAACCTCATGCTAATGTTACATCTTAAATATATTTTAATAAAAAAATGAAGCTTTGTTACAAATGCAAAGTGAATTCTCACTTTTTAGGAGTTTAGGCTTCTACAGGAGTTATCATTAATAAAAGAATTTGATTTTTAGTTTAAATGTGGTTTATTTGTAAAAATTACAACGTTTCGGCCACTCTTAAATCATTCTCTTGCCTCCTTCAGGTACAATTTAGTTAAGATTATAAAGGTTGTTACAGATGTAACAAGAAGGCCACAGAATGAGTAGCCAAAACGTTGTAATTTTTACAAATAACAGATAAACCAGAAAACAGAAAATCAAATTCTTTTATTAATGACTTCTCACTTATTTATTAAAATATTTTAAGAGAAACCAATTCATAATTTTCCTATACCTAGGTATTAATAAATATAAAATTCAAAAAGGCCAGTTATTATTATTATATCAATAGTTTTTAAGATATAAACAAACCAACGAATAAACATCTATCCATCAAAAGATAAAACATTTTTAGATAAATGAATAATAAAGGAAATGTGCATGTTATTTTGTACCATCCAATAAAATAACTACTAAATCTTAGAACTTAAATTTTAGAAGTGAATTGATTAAAATTAAAATTACACATAGGTTTAAAACAGATGCATAAAAAATTATTATTGATAGTAAAAAAAAGTAATGAGCATGCATCTGATTATTCCAAATTGCTTTTAGCAAAAAAATTTTGGAGTTTAGGCTTTCATAGTCATTATCATTAGTAAAAAAAGACTCTTAAAGAAATTAATAATTATAATTAAGTAAATAAGATCTTACTTGATATTTTGAAGTGTTTGTTTTAAAAAGATGTTTTAAAAGAAAGTCATAAGCGTTTTGAGCAAGTCCACGGATTCGAAGAAGAATTGGAGCTGAAGGAGAATGAGAGGTCCACATATCCCCATTATGATCATATGGCGTAGCCAAAAAAAGAGGTGGTCCTTGAGAGGCCCGCCTTTTAGATGTACACAAAGCTTCAGCTTGAGAAATTTCTTCAAGTGTCATTTGATCATCAAAATTAACAATAATCGCCATAGCAGCCAAGTCTGGTTTACTTAAAAGTTTCAAAAAACGAAGAAAGGCTACTTGAGGTTGTTTAGGGATTTGATATCCTCTGGGAGATGTAAATAGATAAGCAACAAGTAAATCTATTAAGATATCAGAAAAAAGTTGTTCATCGATAAATTGAGATCGAATCCATCGTTTTGCTAAACGGACACTTGAACTATATGAAGTATATTTTTGCTGTAAAGCACGTATTGCACTTGATATTTGAGGGAGATGAATGGTATCGAGGTCAAGTTTATCAACTTTACGTGTCAATTCTGGTTGAGTACGACCGTCAAGTTGAGATCGTAGAAGCTTTGATTCTTGGGAATAAGCGATTTTTAAACGAAAAACAAATCCAGCCTGTAAAAATAAACCATAAACTTTAAAAATACAATTTTATAATGTAAGTTAATAATATTTTATACGGTTCATAATCAGCATATTTAATTTAATGTACTGCCTACTATGATTCGTTGAGGTACAAGTTGTCGCTATAGATCTTTAGTGAAGGAAGAATGAAGGCAGAAAAGCAGCCTAGAAAAATTCTTTGAATGCTTTACCAATCAGCTGGAGACGTTTCGGTCTATTTATTATGTACCATCCTCACTCCATTCTAAAACAGATGACAGGATGGTACAGTGAAGGACAATATTAAGTCCCACCCATGCGTTTTCTACTTGTGATTATTTCATTGTTTTTATAAAAGAAAATGAAAATCTTTATTGGAAATTTTCTAGGTTTGAACCATGAAAGTTTCCATTAAAAAATATATAATATTTTTATAAAAAGAATGAAATAATCACAAGTAGAAAACGCATGGGTGGGACTTAATATTGTCCTTCACTGTACATAATAAAAGAACCGAAACGTCTGTTTTAGAATAGTCCAGGATGCTACAGTGTACAATATTAAGTCCCACCTATGCGTTTTCTACTTGTGATTATTTTATTGTTTTTAAAAAAAATATTATATATTTTTTAATGGAAACTTTCATAGTTCAAACCTAGAAAATTTCCAATAAAGATTTTCATTTTCTTTTATAAAAACACTGAAATAATCACAAGTAGAAAACCCATGGGTGGGACTTAATATTGACCCTCACTGTACATAATAAATGGCCCGAAACGTCTCAGTTTTAGAATGGACTGAGGATGGTACATAATAAATGGATCGAGACGTCTCCAGCTGAATGATAAAGCATTCAGAGAATTATTATTAGAATTTTTAATTATAAACCACATTTTTGTATTAAATATTTTTAATAAATATTTAATACAAAAATGTGGTCTATAATTAAAAATTCTCCTAATAATAATATTTCAAACCACAAAAGCTTTAATAAACACATTCAGATAATTTTTTTCTTGGCTACCTCTGCCTTCATACTTACTTCACTACTATGTTTCGTTTTACAATCATAATTTACAATTTATCTTAGATAATTACTAAATTGCTTACTTATCTATTAATCTTAAACGTCTTTTACCATATTTTCGGAAAAAGTGGGTAAATTAAAAAAAAATTATTTATTAAATTAATTGAAATAAAGAGAAAAAAGAATACAAACCTTATATACATCAAAATAGTCCATATGGATTCTGACTTGAAGATTGAGTTGAGATTTTATAGCTAGGGCAATACTAAGCTCAAAAGCTTTTTTCATTCTAAGAAAAGCTTCATAATTGTTAGGCCACTTGTTGCTCATTCCCAAATTTATAATAGCTGAAAAAAAATATTAAAATTTTGAAAAATTAAGAAATAAAATACTGTATAATAGGCGACGAAATTTTATTTTCTCCAACAGTGCCTATTAAATGGCATTTTGCTAGAAAATTGTCCAAAATAATAAAATAATTTGATTTTCGGTTTAACTGTGGTTTATTTGTAGAGGCGTAAGTACTGTAGATTTTTTTAGGTCCATAAGCATATTCTAAATACGGGGAGGCCCCAACTAACATTTTTTTTTATTTCAACTATTTATACAAAGCTAAATATTTATAAACAAAAAAACAAAAATAAAAGTTAATTAAATGTATCATTTTTTTATATACAAATAATAAATAAATACATTTTTAAAGAGGTCCCCTAAAGCCGGAGGCCCGAAAGCGTTGCTTCGCTGTAGCTACGCCACTGTTTATTTGTACAAATTACAACGTTTCAGTCACGTCTATGGACTTCTTCAGGTACAATTCAGTTAAGATTACAAAGGTTGTCACAGATGTAACTACCTTTATAATCTTAACTGAATTGTACCTGAAGAAGACCACAGAATAAGTAACCGAAACGTTGTAATTTTTATAAACCACAATTAAACCGAAAATCAAATTCTTTTATTTATGATAACAACTGTGAAAGCCTAAACATCATAAAATAAAAATACTTTAATAAGTTTTTTTTAATTTTAAACTGGTAACCGTTGGCTCTAGTTGAAACATTATGCTTTAATAGGAGAATTAAATTTACAAGGTTTTCTGTTTCAATAATATATTAATTTGGTATTAACACTTTATACGTATTTCGACACCATATGTGTCATCTTCAGAAGCGAATTACATACTGAATGGACTAGAATCACTTCCACTGAGGTAGTGATTCTAGCGAATTACATACTGAATGGACTAGAATCACTTTTCCACTGAGGTAGTGATTCTAGTCCATTCAGTATGTAATTCGCTTCTGAAGATGACACATATGGTGTCGAAATACGTATAAAGTGTTAATATCAAATTAATATATTATTGAAACAGAAAACCTTGTGAATTTAATTCTCCTATTAAAGTTTTTTTTTTGATTTAGGAAACTAAAAACTAAAATATTAAATTTTTATGATTTTAAAAATAATAAAGAAAAATACCTTCATGAGGATGGACGTAACGAACAAATGGAATTTCATCATTTGAGTCTAGTTTATCTTTCAGCCAAGATAAATCATATCCATTGGCATATTCTATCGAAATAGCTTCTGTGTATCGTAATGAAGCTGATAAAGCCCGAACTGATATTATAGGAAGAGGAAGGTCTTTAAGAGAGATCATATCACGTCCAAGAGCGTCAAAAGTCTCTATAAGTTTTGAAAATGCTTCTTCCCCGGTGCACGTTTTTTCATCCTGAAACGGAATATATTTATTATTAATTCCACTGTATTAAATTTAATTAAAAAATTGTATACTTACCCACAATTGAGATAAAATTCTATCAGGGAGATATATATTATGTGAATAATCTTTTTCGTCGATGTCTAAATGATTTTTAAATATATATGCAACAATTTTTTGAATTATAGTACGTTTAGTAGATATTGTATTATTTTCAATATCGATCCAAGAAATTGATTCACATATTGTGCCATCATAGAAACGACGTAATTCGACATTTTCACCCCAAAATTGTAGAAATTTTTTTGCCTGAAAGAAAGAAATTAAAACGAAATTTTAAAAATACTTAGGCTAGGCGGAGGATTTTGTATTTGAAGTTCCTGCCGGTTTGCAAAAAAAAAAAAAAAAAAAAAAAACAGATATAGGATTTATTTTAATACTAACCTCTGGGTCTCCTGTAACAGGTCCAAAATTCATCATTTTAAAAGCATTTTGAAAATCCTCAAGAAGTATACCTATTTCAAGAGCTGATTCAGTAAAAGGTTGAGGTTCATTAATTGGCCAAGATTTAAAAGCAGGAGCAATTGGACAAATTAAAAGGAATCTTTCTTCCAACGCCCGGGCTAATAAATCTAATATATGTGCTCTGCTAGTTTCATAAATATACCATGGTGATTCAAGACGAGTAATTTCATCAGAATTCTTCAAATGTTTCAACATTTTTTCTAACGAAGAGAATCTTAAAATAAAATAATATAAATTCACATTAGTGACTAGAAAGAAATTCATTTAGCAAAATATTTTTAGCTTAGGATTCATATTTGGTTCGAAAATATGACATGATATTAATATATACCATATAAATATTTGAGTCTACAGTATACAGTATATCAAAATATATGATAGACCTGTTTTTTTTGTGAAGTAAAGAAATTGTCCATCGAAAAAAAAAACTGCGCACAAAATAGATCTATATTGTAAAATACAGTAAATGTAAATAAATTAGGCCAACTTTTGGAAAGAAAAAAAAGAATTCTAATTTCTATCTTTGGAATGAATTAATAGTTTCATCAGCGGCTTATAATTAGTTTTTTACTCTACCTAACTCATCTAATTACCTTTTTCTATTAAAAATAAACAAATTTCAAAATCCATAATAAATAAAAAATAGTAAAATAATTAAAATGATGAATATTTTGAAACAAACTTACTTGATTATTTCATCATAAAATAGGTAATCAGAAATCTTCTCCATAAATATATATTCAAAAGAATCAATTGAAAAAGTTTCAATTAGGTTATATCCATGTTCGGCTTCCATTTTTATCTGAAAACAAAAAAACTCAGTTAAAATTAACCAACTAAAGTGGAAAGCTAGAGAGAAGAAAAAGAAAAAGTATGCTGGTTTAAGAATCTAAATAATTTGTGTCCCTAAAATCTCAAACTATTTTTGAATTGAATTTTGAGGTATTGCTCCTTCTCAGCTACTCGGCCCACATCCTTGTGAAGATCTCGGGTTACCCAGTCGGGTTTTAACAAGTAGTACAACCAGAAAAACAAATTTTGGAGTTGTCTTAAGTTTTTTTTTTTTGTTTTAAATAATTTAATACAATATAATGCAAATTTTTTCGACAAACCTTTTTTGTTTCAAACGTAAAATAAAACTCCAATAAAGATTTTTATCATATTTTATTGTGAGGTATGTCTTTGTGGCTGGAAGTATTATTGAGGAGTCAAAAAAAAATCCAAGACATAGGCAGCCAAAATTATTTTTTTTATTATTGCTGTTCCAGGCTGACGTTTCGGCCACTGGTCTAGGCCATCTTAGCGGAGGGAAAAAATAAAATTACAATTTCCCACACCTTCAACCCCCCCCCAAGGAAAAAAAGAAAGGGGGGGGGGGGGCGGGGGGCCGAGAGGGGGCGGGGACGGGGAGGAAAATTAGTGTTTGTTTTGGGGGGGGGGGGGGTGGGGGGGGGTTATTTAAGGACTTTGTCGGCATCTATGGCCATTTAGACCCCTTTCCTATTTATTTAAATTGATTGGTAACAAATTCAAATGAAATTAAAGAGCGGAAATCATAATTTCTTTAGATTACTAGTTTTTATAACTTTTTGAATTTCTTCTCGGGGGCGTCCGCCCCCCCTTAATCCCCCCTGAACTCTGGAAATAATTACATGATAAAATACTAGGGAATCCACTAAATAGTGGTTATAGATAAAAACAAGTCTTGTTGTTATGGTTGTCTTTTGAATGATTTTATGTATAAACATACATAAATAAAAATTAATTTAAAAAACATATAACCAAGTATTTATTAATTTAAATAAGCGAAAAATAGGTCCGCCGGGAGTTGCACCACGGATCTTGTCGATTTACGCTCAACATGCCCTACTGTTGAGCGTAATTCGACAAGATCCGTGGTGCAACCCCCGGCGGTACCTACATTTTTCGCTTATTTAAATTAATAAATACTTGGTTATATGTTTTTCATAATTACCTCATGGACCAACACATGATATATATAATTCTTTAAAATTAATTTATATTTTTAAATTTATAATAATTACTTACTCTCAAAAATTGATTTTTTGACATTCTGTGACAAAGATTAACATTGTTTAAATGTATACTTTACTGATACGTCATATTTCAGATTTTTCACATTCCGGCTCTTGCTTCCATAGAGCCAATGTTAAACTCCCCATATGGGGATTTACATGTTAAATTAATTTCGATCTTCAAAGCCGGTCCCCTTAACATTAAAAAAAATTTCTAATTCTTTTGAAATTTTGTATTATGGTGTATAAATTGTCCAAATATGAGATTAAAATTTTGAAAAAATAACCAGAGTTTATTTCAAGCAGTCAACATTTAAAACGCAAAGTGATATGGGAAACTAAATATATCTCGACACCAAAAAAACCTGGTGTGAACAGCACTGTCCACAACTTTCTCTTATTGTGCAACCAGTCACACCAGGTTTATTCTTACTGTATTTAATTTGACATAGGTATATCTCTTTTTTTTTTTAATAGAATTTCGTTGAATGATGTCACCACTTGAGTTGTATCAATATTTAATTATTAATTATTAACGAGACCTTGAACACTCACTTTAAGCAACATCTATTTAACATACAATATAATTCTTTACACACATCTACACTTTAACATAATTAAAAGATAGATGAATCATTCCCTTGGAGATCAATTTTATTTAAAAAGTGCATTCGAGTCTCCATCTCTCTTTATTTAAAATGAATCAATTTTACTTTCTCTTACCCTATATATGTATATACACTGAGCGTCAAAAATAATTTAACACTTTGTTTTTTCCTTAAGAAGCCCAATTCTAAATGATACTGTAATTATTATTATTTAATATGAAAAATTTTGTACATTTCTAAGTGAATTTAACACAATTCCATATCATTTTAATAAATAATTACAATTTAAAAAAAATAAAGACAAAATATGTAGATTTTTCAATTTGAGGGATAAATCGACATAATATCGATATGATTTGTTGGTTATAAATTAAAAATTTTGTTTTTAAAAGAATTTCCAATAAAATAGACAGAGAAAAATCTAAAATGGAAAGATTATTTTTAAAATTTTAGAAAATAGCGTTAATAAAGAAATTTCGGCCCCGGCGGCTAGGAGTAGTTGGTACCTTCTATACCGAACGTCGCGGGTTCGAACCCCAGGCAGTCCGATGATTTTATTTAAGGTATTTGGATACCAAATGGCTTAAATAGGAATGCCTGGACCCCCAATAGATATATTAAACACACGAGTATCGTATTAAAGTCTTAAATGGCCTAATTTGCCGAAAAGACTGTGTAATGGAGTGTGAATAAGAAAAAAAGTGTGAATGTTTAAAAAAAAAAAAATTCGACATTTTTGTCTTTGTTTTATTTAAATTGTAATTATTTATTAAAATGATATTGATTTGTGTTAAATTTCCTTAGAAATGTTGAAAATATTTCATAATATATGTTTAATTATTATTATGAATGCATCACTGAGAGGGAACCTTCTTTACGTCCCTTCCACAGGACGGGGTTACAGCCCCTCTCGTTGGGGGCTATGTGGTGAGATAATGTTCAAATCAAGGGGTAGCGAGGATTGTTAATTTATTATTTTCAAACTCCTCCTGGGCTTGCCCGGAGAGTGGTGTAAGGGATTAGCGTTACCTCATCTACCCTCTCGCGGAGTTCAACCCCAGGCGTCCGTTTTATCAACCCATCTGGATGCAGGGAGGATTGGCTTAGATGAGAAAGGGCCTGGGACCCTAATATAAGAATGCATAAATGAGAGGAACTAATGTCTTAGGCGGATGTTGCAAAGCAACTCCCTCTCCCCGTAGAGTTGCCTGGGGCTGATTGTGGTGGGATCCTATATTCCAATCCAGTGCTTGCTTGAGGATTTGTTTACATTTAATATATATTTTTATTTATTTTCTAACTCTCCTCCTGCTTTTGTCTCTAGCTAGTGAAAATGTTTTTCACGGAGGGGAAAACATTTCGCTTAAAAATATTTTAATTACCTTTTTATGTTTTTAAATACGAATTTAATTGCGTCTGGCACAAAATTTCATTTGGACTATCAAGGGCTTTTTTTTCACTCCCCTTTTTTCCCATTACCCTCACGTACACACAGTCTCTTCGGCAACTTAGGCCATTTAAGACTTAGACGATATCGTATTTATATAATATATATTTATGGGGGTCAGGGATTCTTATTTAAGTTTGGTATCCTAAGTTGCTAAATAAAATCATAGGACTGCCCTGGGGTCCGAACCCGCTACGTTTGGTATACGAGGATAAGCACGCTACCTCTCCAAGCCCCGAGGGGCACTATCAAGGCTTGGCCACCCCTGGTAGAGAGAAATATTTATTTATTCTTTGCATTTATGTATTCTACAAATCCTCAGGCGGGCAGCGCGGCTAGTAAATAAAAAAAAAATAACGCTAAATAAAATCTCGTTATTCTAAAAACGACCCAATTCATAAGATTTCTTGTTATCAAATAAAAATATTAAAATCTTATCAAAAGAGTTGATAGATTAGAAAGAAAGAAAGTTGAAACAGGAAATGTTTGCCCCTTTTTTATTTTCTTTGATAATATGTGTGTGTGTGTGTGTGTGTGTGTGTGTGTGCACCTGGCCTTAAATGGCTGCTTCCTGACTTGTTAAGTGCATGTCTTTGTATCTATTATAGCTGGAGCAGACGACCAATCAATCGATTGAATGAAGTCATCATCCGATAACTCTTTTTTTTTTGCCTAAGTGGGAGGGCAAAGAATATAAAAACGCTGACTGACCTAATCGCTTTTTGTGGAGCTATTATCAAACAAACACAGATACTGCCGCCTAGACTAGAAATAGAAAGTTCAAATTTAAACTCTTACGGCATTAGAGGGAAAGAGATTAGAGGCAATCGGCGCCGCCGCCCTTTGGGGAGGGGAAAAAAAAAAGCAAATTCGGATGCACCTAAAGCAAACGAATAAAAGAACACTTACCCTTAGAATGTGGACGAAAAAAAAAAAAAAGATTTGAAATCGAATTAGAAATACCTGTTATCTATATATAATGTCGGCTCGACGGACTTGGTGTAGTTGGTAGCGCGCTTGCCTTCTATACCAAGGGTCGCGGGTTCGGATACCAGGCAGTCCGATGATTTTATTTAAACCATTTGGATACTAAATGGCTTAAATAAGAATGCCTTGACCCCAAATATATATGACCCTGTTATGCATTAGTGTGTCAAGCGCCAAAAAAAAATTAAAATTTGAATATTGTTTCAAATGCTATAATTAATAGTATTTTTTATGAAATATGTCCTAAAAAAAATTTATATTTAATGTTACTTGCACAATTGACAAAAAAAATTTATATATAATCCAATGAAAACAAAAAAAACTTTAATGTTAATTTTCTCAAAACTCGGTAGCTGGCGCTTGACACACTAATGCGTATCAGGGTCCATATATTCAATAACGGTTATCGTTAAAAGTCTTATATGGCCTGAATTGCCGAAAAGACTGTGTGAATGGGAAAAAGAAGTGTGTTTATAAAAAAAAAAAAAAAAAAAAAATTATTTTTAATCCTCAAAACGAATTTCTATAACTTTATGAGTTATTATTTGTTGAAGTTACTTACCATTTCTCCTATTATATAGTTTGAGGTGGGACTCTCTCAGCACCGACTCCTTCCATCACTGAATGTTTATGTCACTTTCACAGGATGGGTTGTCACCAGGGTTACCACGCGTCCTACTTTCGGTAGGACAGTCCTACAATCACAATGAATGTCCTACGTCCTACAATGAAGCCCAATGTGTCCTACTTTGAAAATAAAATATTAAGTTGGTTTTTTATAAGTCTGTATAATCGATTTCTAAACGCCCGGATGAAAGAAATAAGGTTCAGTAGAGTTAATCAAAGCGGAATTGCTTGTAAGCGTTAATTGTAAAGAAAATTGCGTACAATTTTATGAGAAACTTCGAAACAACATTAAATTATTAAAATGCGCGAAGAGTGATGAAAAATATAAGTTCAGACAATGAATGTAGTCATTAAACAAATAACTTAAAATAAATATATACATTAGCAATATCATCACCAAAAAATTTATTTATATATATATATATGTCCATTTCCTATTGTCCTACATTGAGCATTTTAATATGTGGCAACCCTGGTTGTCACAGCAACTCCCTCTCCTCGTAGAGTTGCCTAGGGGGCTGGCTATTGTGGTGAGATCCAATATTCCAATCCAGTGCTTGCTTGAAGATTTGTTTACATTAAATAAATATTTTTATTTTAATGAAAAAAATCACTGAATTCTAATATATCCCCGGAAGCATAGGCGTAGCCAGGGGGGGGGGGTTTGGGGGTTCAAACCCCCCATGGGACCCAAGCCATGACTAGATATTTAATACAAATTATTATATTTCATAAAGGGTAAGAGAAAGTAAAATATAATAATTTACTCGAGCTAAAAAAACAAACCAAAATTTATAAATACCCTAAAATAATCTTAAATTTTTGAAAAACATTTCTCGATCCACCCCCATCAAAAATTTCTGGCTACGCCAATGCCCGGAAGCTAAATATATGTCGACACAAACAAAAATCTGGCGTGACAAGCACAGAACACAACTTTCGATTAACGAAAGGTAAAAGAAAGTTGTGTGACCAGTCACACCAGATTTTTTCCTTTATAGCCAAATAATAATATTTATTCCCTCCGTAGGCCAGAGGCCATTGGAGACCCACAGTACAAAATCTTACAAAACAAAACCAATATAAAAAAATACATACATAGGACATTACTATAAAATAACACTAATAACAAAAACATTGATAAAGAAAAACATTAGTAGAAAGACATTGATAGGAAAACATCACTAGCACAAAAAAAAAAAAAAATATATCAAATACTGTCTTTGCTAAATTTGAATTGGCGCTTCTATTATAAATGTGGTAAGGGCTTTTATGACGTTCAGGTTCTGCTTTCTCAGAAGTGGAGAGAAAAAAAAAAAGTTAAACGTGAAATGAACACTCTGAGCACACAGTAGTTCTCTCTCTATCTCTCTCTAATATTTTCTAACAAATAAAAAAAATAAAAAAGATCTAAATTATTTTTACGTTTATTGCTTTGACCTTTAATTTTCATATTAGTTATTTTTTTGTTTTTTTAAGATGAATATAAATTGGAAATTTTATGACTCGTCTCCATCCATCTCGTGTCTTTATTTTATTTAACACGATGCCAATTTCATTTTAGATTAGTGGCGGAAAAGAAAATTAACTGGAACATCGTGAAATCGTCTACAAATAGACACCACCCGTAGCTAAGTGTTTTTAGTCACACCAGAGAATCTTTTTCTTTATTTTGAATTAAAAGGCATATTTAAAATAAATAAAAAATTTACAACGTTTCGGTGTGTTGACGTCAACATTCTTCAGAAATATTGTAACTAAATTTCTTTTAGAACAACAACCACCAATATCATCATTGTTAAGCAACGCCAAATGGTGCTGAAAATCGGGATTGGTGGCCACCAAAAAACAAGTACATTCGTTCGCCGGTAGCTATCGATGCATGTATTTAATAAATAATAAATAAATCTATAAAAGTCAGTGGCCTTTGCAGCTGAAATGACTTAAAAAAAGAAATTTCTTTTACAAATGGAAATTTTTTTTTTTTTTTAAACCTTATAGGGGTTTAAATTCTTGATATTGTTTTAGTAATATTTTGTTTACTTTGACAGATTAGAAGAAATTCAAAATTATAAATACATAGTGTAAGCTGCTGTTTAGTATTATAAAAAAATCTGGTGTGACTGGTCACACAGCACACAACTTCTCTTACTTTTTGCTAATCGTAAGTTGTGTTCTGTGCTTGCACACCAGATTTTTTGTGTCGACATATATTTAGTTTCCAACAGTAGGATACAATTGAATTCAAGATGTAAAATTTATAAGTATGGGAAAATATTTATATTTTGTTACCATGGCAACCATTTCTCCTATCTTCCCTATAAAATTCAAGAGTAAAGTGTGCTTCAGAAGATTTCAACGGCAAAATGAGAATATACATTTTAAAAAGCATCTAAAAAATAATTGATTTTTGAATTTTAATCAAAATCCTTATAACGAATTTTGAGAAAATCGAAAAATACTGAAATAGTACATCAGTAAAGTACTAGTACTCTTTGGCCGTTTTTCTTCAAACGCTTCGTATCACGTGCCAGTGGGGTACCTCAACGTAAATATAAAATTTCATTTTCCTAGCTCTTTTCATTCTTGAGATATTTTGTTCACAGACAGACATTCAAAACGTGTATATCCATCAAAATCTCGACAGGGACTTTTGACACGAATCCAATACTTTAATATATATATTACATATATACATAGATAAGAGAAAGTAAAAATTGTTATAGACTCTAATTTAATGGACAATTGATGAAGATCCCCTAAACACGTATGGATAACGCGAATCTTTTAATTGTAGATTATGCCTAATTGCCAGGCGTTGTTGATTAGTGGCGCCTCACGTGTCGATTGAACTAACAACCAATGAACTGATTGATACCCGGGATGAAATTTCTATTAATTAATAAACCACATTAAGAGTAGAAGCGTCAACCATCTGGTGTGACAGCACACACAACTTTGGTTTGTTATTCAGGCTTTAAGATTGCGGAAGATTGCGGCCACAATTTTGAAGCTATCGACCTCAAATTTTTTTTAAATTAAAGCTATTTAAAATATCTACAACTTATAGAAGCCCTTTTTTTGATTTTCGAAAAAATAAATTTTTTTTTTAGATTAATCGCATTAAATAAAAGATATTTTTAAAAAATCCGCTCTATATCTTATAGATAATTAAATTAGTAATCATTGTGTTAAAAAATAATTAATTTTTTACCCTTAATTAATTAGCTGGAATCTTTCAAATGAAATGGAATAAATCCCTTGTATTCCTATGGGAAAAACTAACGCCATCTCTTGCCGCTTAGAGTAACTCGGTACTCAATCGTCTTCTAACGGCTTTTCGAGACGCGCACCTTAATATAATATTTAAATTTTATTTTATTTTGCATAAGATAAGAAAAAAAAAAACGATATATATATATTTTTACAAGGAATTTTATTTTTGGTGACGTCATCATCTTAGAAAGCAGACAGAGAGAGGGAATTAGAATTACGAGAAGAATAAAAAAAAAAATGAATAAATCTACGTTATCGACTCGTGGGATTTTGCCAAAAAACAACCCACATATCTCTCTCTCTCTAACAAAGAAGGAGAGAGAGAAATATTTTTCCTATTTTAATATCTATGAATGCTTTTTTCTTTAAAAAAAAAAAAAATTTATTTCTTAACTTTTCGGTTTCAGATCAAAGACCTTCATCAGTGACATGCTATACAATTTTTCATCATTTTTTTTTTTTAAACATGGTGTATGTTTTTATTCAAAAACTATATATATACACACACACACACACACACACACCCAGGTTTTTTTTTTTTTGTTCAAGTCTAAATAAATTACAAATCCTCATTCGTTTAGAGTAATTGTCTAATAGATGGTTTCCCTTTTCTTTTTTTTTTTTTCTCTCTCACGCTTTCAACAAATATAACAAGAACAAAATTAAATGGGAAAGATATAACTCTCAAATAGAGGTGTTCGATTATGGAAAAATATAATCGATTATTGAATCCGGAGTTTAGTAAAATTTCCATTTTGCCCTTTTTGCGGAAATCATTTGACCTTTTTTTACTTTCTCTTACCTATGTATATATGTAACCCGCTATATACTATAGAGAGAAAGTATTGGATTCATGTCAAAAATTCGATGTCGAGATTTTGATGGATCTTCACGTTTTGAGGTCCCCTGAATCCAAAAAAAGTGGTTTTCGCGACATGGTCTGTCTGTGGGTGGGTGGGTGGGTGTGTGTGTCCGTGAACAAAA